>BSBK01004155.1:600000-877500 GCA_027943335.1 Chamaecyparis obtusa | reverse complement strand
GGATACCATCCTTGATGCTCTCCCTCATAAAATTCACTAACCTAGTCAAGACAATGTTGTCAATATGTTGGTTAGTGAAAATCTTAAGGTTGTTGTCCATCTTCATCAAGATAACCCTCAACCTCAAAATAAATAAATCATTTTGGTAAAAGGTGCTCAAAAACCTGGTTATCATGCAATTGCTCGCGCATATAACACAAGAAATAATAGTTATCCTACCAATTTAGTTGTTCCTCCTTTATTGCTTCCTTATTTACCCCGTCTCACTTAAAATCTCAAAAAATAATATAATTTAGTAGAACTTTGTACTACTCGTGCCAAGATATCTCTTTAGGATCTTTTTCAAACTTCACCTACATATCATGAAGCATTACAACAAGCCTTTTTTGGAATTAGGAGAGATAGGTACTGAGAGGGGAGGGGTGAATCAGTGCCTTCAAAACTTTTAGTTTCAAACCTTTCTGATCTATAACTGAATACTGTAATAACTGATCAAAATAACTTGACTCTAATTGCATAAATCAATCATCTAGTTAACTTAAGAAAGTAAACAACATGAAATCAATATGAAAATCACATAACACAAGTATTTTGGTAACACAGAAACCCTTGTTAGAAGGTAAAACTACGGTGGGGATGACACCCACAAATTCTTCACTACTGCAGATAGAAAAGGTTTGCCTGTTAAGGCTACAAGTTTTGATCACTTCTGGTGATCTTACCTTGTTAGGAGTAACATATTAGATCAGCTAGATCTACCTAGTTATAGGATTTAACAACACTAAATGAAGTGTGTACTCGGTTAAGAGATTTATACAAAGACTGTTAAGTCTACTCGGTTAAGAGATTTCACCAAAACCTCTATCACAATTGTCAGAAAGTAATAGGTAATTATCTGCTAGTTGACAACTCAATTATCTGAAATAGATCTATAAGTGCTTATCAAATATCACCTTAGCTATGATGGCTCTTTGCTCTGTTCTGCTCGGTAGCCTTGTCTGATTCTACTCAATCTGATATCCTCTGTACTCTGTTTTGCTCGGTAAACTAATTGTCTTGAAGATTGGCAAACTCTTCAAGTGCTCCTTGGTTCATATATATCAGTTCAACAACCTCTTAAAAATGGTGCAAACATATACAATATATAGTGTTATGTTTTGCCGCTTAAGCAAAAATTAGGTTACAAAAATAATCATAACCCTAAGATCTATGGTGCAAAAATAACCTAGATCAACTATTACAATAAGATAAACATTGTATTTAATGAGTATCTATTTACAATAAATGCTCCTCGATCTTGGTAAACCGTTTTACAATCTGTTATAACCATTTGCATAGAATAATGTGCCATTTCTGATTAATATGCCATTTTCTGTGATCATCAGTAAACATTGTATAAACTGCTCGGTATATACTACGATGCTCGATATTTATTGACCATCGGTGTCAGTGTCATTGGTGCTCGGTTAGCTGTGTGATGCTCGGTGTAAAGGCTTTACCGACTGCTCTGTCTTCCTTCTAGTTACAGACTGTCTCAATATAAGTAACCGACCGACTTGTTTACAATCCTTTGATACTAATGACAACCTTAAATGCTCAATAGAGATTAACAATCTCCCCCTTTGGCATTAGTATCAAAACTTTGAATGTATATAGACAAAATGTTTCTATATATTCCTTAAGTCTCCGCCATATACATATCCACAACAAAAAACTTCTAAGTACAAAAGTACTCCCCCTCGGTGCATGCTCCCGGTAGTATGTAATATACATATCAAAGTATACTATTTGGCATATACATGTTTTCCCCCTTTTTGATAATAATGCCGAATGCAAAAAAAAATATAATGTATACTTACATCTTATAAAAAATGTGTGGATGGGTTTTCTTTACAGACTCCAAGAAGTTATCCCATTCCTCTTTCAAGTTGGTAAGAGCAATATGCTCAAGATCGACTTGCGCATGCATGTCAAAGATATTTTCCAACACCGAAATCTCTGGTGTGGCCACAAGTTGTTTAGCTTTGACAATGTGTGTTTCAAAAATCTTCAGGTAAGGAGTGAGCTCTTTTTGTAACTCTGTAGCTTCATCGGTGATGTGCGCTTATTATTTCCTTAAGTCTTCTATCAGCTGTCGAAGTTCTTGAACTCAGTGAATATGCTGTAAGAAAGCAGTTGGCTTGGTGATAGCTTCTTGTGTACTTAACTTGATCTTGGCTTCTAAACCTTTTATCTTTTCACTGACTACTACAGTGAAGGTGTCTGAAGTAAAAAGCTTGATTAGCAGTTGACAAATTATTTGGGTGATGGATTTTACCTTGGTAATGACCTCAGATAATTTTACTTTGTTTAGTGCCACTTTTGTGCTAATTCTTTCTGCCAATTTGTTCTGAATCTTGGATTTTGCTTGTTCTTCAATTCTTTTATCAACATCTGTATCAGGGGCATTGATTTTGTCAGCGAGTGTGGCAAGTTGATCTATGATGGGAGTATTCACATTGATATTTGTGTCTGGTACTATCTGTTGTAGAATATCCCATACATCATTTAACACTTCTTTATGTTTGTGTTCTTGCCTTAACTTCTCTTGTGCCACTTTCCTTGAACATAATTCCCCATATCTACTTAGTTCCTCGGGGCTTAGGGTTCTCGGGTCACATTCTGGTATAATAATAACTTCATCAATGGTGATCGACCCTTTGGCTTTCTTCTTCTTCTTCTTCTGGGCAAGAGGTGACTTCTTCTCACTTATGACAATAGCTTTTTCTTCACTCGTCAAAGTATCCTTCCTAGTTGACACTGTATCATCCTTCTTCTACTCCTCGGTAGATTATGTGGGAGTCTCGGTTGTAGTGTCAGGTGGGTTCACCTCGGTTGACTTGGTTTCTTCTAGTTCCTTTGGTTCTGTAGACTGTGCCTCTAGTTTGTTAGGCTCATTTGTATCTGCAGGTTGCTCGGGTGCTTGAATCTCAGTAGTATCTTTATGTGGCTCAGGATGAGAGACATCGGGTTGTACTTGTGAAAGTATTTCAGCTACCTTTGCAAGTATAGGTAGTTCACCTGGTAGTGATGTGAGCACACTAGCAGTGTCAAATGCTTCATCTTTGTATTGTGTAATGGTCACATCTTTGTCATCCGCATCATCAGGATCACCATTAGTGATGTCCTCAATGAGTGCATCATCATCGATTTTCTTTGGAAAGTGGATCTTAACTTGATTCGGTGCATCCTATGAAATTTTGATTTCTTACTTTTTCTCTGTGATATCAATTACCTCAGTAACTAATATACCGGTGTCTTTTATTTTCTTACCTTTGTTATCATCAATGAAAATACCTTTATCTTTTGAACTGTGTCTCTTCTTAGACAATTTCAGGAATGCTTCCTGTTCAGCTTTCTCTTCTGCTTTCAAAATTGATGTCCATAGTGAGTCACATATGACATCCATATCATCCACATTCTCATCCATGATCTACAACACTCTATTCTTGACTAGAAATCTAGCCTGATATTTTGTCATGTATTCACTGACCACAACATAGCTAAAGTGTGAGGCTGCACGGCCGAGTGACCGTTCTCTTTTCCTTTTCTCTGTTTCAAGTGCAATAGCCCATCTCTCAATTATTTTGTCATCAAGTGCTTTTGGCAATTGACATGAAAATTCCATCGGTACTCTCTTGAATTTTATCATCATTTGGACGATAGCATGTTCGATCTTTGTTTTGTCCTCAATTGACATTATGCCAAATTTTCCTATGCATGGATCTGTAAGATTTCCATTCTCAATTATGTCTTCAATAATTTCTTCTATAGTACTTTCCCTATTACGAACTAGCTTGAATGGATTAGGGTCATTTTCTGTGTTAGTCTCCACTTTATCTTCTTTACTCCTTATGTATTTCCTCTTTTTCTTCGGTGGCTCAACTACCTTCTTGTTCTTTCTCTTTATGTATTTCTTCGTCGGTGTAGCTGCTCTTCTTTTTGCTACTTTTACTACTTCCTCTTTCTCAGTAGATTGTGTTGCAGTTGATGAACGTGTCCTCATTCCTTCAATTTCTGGTGGCTGCATATCTTGTTCATCAGTTGTGGGTAGCTGAATTTCTTCTTCATCATTAGTGGGAGGAACCGGTGTGTGATCCTTTTCTTTATCTGACTCAGTCTCCTCGCTGTCATAGGGCTTGTCAGCCAACTATAACTGACCTTCAGTTGCATCATCAACCGGTGACTCCTTAGGTGAATCAGATGCAGTTCCATATTTTGCTAAGAGATCTTTTCTCATTTTCTTTGCCCTTCTAGACATTTACCGATCTCTATATCCGTTGAGATTCTAGACTTAGCTTCCTCATATACACCAAACCTACTAGCAGTGATGTCTATCGGTAATGCAAGCAACGCATTGATAGATTTCAAAGTGAAATCATGATTCATTTCATAACCCATCGGTGCTAGCCATTTTGTTCTCGGTTCTACTGCCTTTATCATTGAGTGGTCCGTGCTTACCATGAAGCATATATCATCTTCAAATTTACTTACTAATTCCTTTGGAATTCTACTTCTTTGTTGCATCTTTGTTTGAAATTCCTTGAAATATGCATTGAATTCCTTCTTTAGATTGTCTCCTAGACTTTTCATCATTTTACCGATTTGAGCAGTTATCGGTTTGTCTGATTGCCAGTTTACTTTTTCAATACTTGGTACATATTTTTGTAGATAGAGAAATGTACAGACAAGCAGTGATCCGTACTTACATGTATTGGACTTCTTTTCCTTTATTGTCTTCATGTTGTCATGTAGTTGGTGTTGTAGTAGCTCGACAAGATCAACCTGGTGATCTTTCTTCACAATTTTGTAAGCCATGTCCATGGCGCTGTAGGGTACACTATTTGGTCTACTTGATTGGAATATTTTGTACCCGATGACATGAGTTGCAAATTTTACCGTTGGATCTTTGATAGTTGATATTTTCAGTGCCCTACTATCCCATTGAGCTCCAATGTTCTTTTCTATGTCGGGATGAGATGAGCTTCGAAAAGCTTTGGCCTTGTTGGTTTTAGGGTACCCAGTAACCCTATTGATAATCTTTTTGGTGACCTCAACAGGTTTATCTAACCAAAATTTACCATCATGAAATCTGCTTAGCACGATTCTGATCTAGTCATTGTGAAATGATTGTGGGAAGTATGTGAAATACCGTAACCCTAATTCTTCAATCTTCTTGTATTTAGATTTGATCTTTCCATCTGGTCCACATATTTGCTGATAAGCTGCAATGGTCTCAAAATCACATACTTCACCGATCTTGCAGTGAATGTAGGCCCTAACATCTTCTGTTAACAAAACCTTATCTGGAATACTAGAAAGTGCGCCCATATCATCTATTTGTGTTGTGACCTTGGGATGAGGTTTGAATTTCTCCTCAGCAAAGTGTGCCCTAACAATCAATTCCACTTCCTCCTTGATGTTCTATGATTTTCTTGCGGTCGAAGTCGATGCCATAAATTGTTTCTAGGGTTTCGACAAGCAAATAAATAACCAGTGCTTGGTAGGCAGATGAACTTACTTGTTATCGTCGAAGAATTATTGTCGGTTCGATCTACAATAGCTTTGAATCTGTTCTGAAAATCTTTAGCTTGAACTCTTCTCTGTAAAATCTCCTTTCTTCAAAATCACAATCTAATAATGAACTCTGTTTCCGCATATTTATAGGGTTTTTGATATTCCCTCTCAAACTTTGATGCATTAAATGCATGACCTAGCTTTCGATACGAAATGACTATCAACTTGATAATGTCTACAACATCTTTTGCTTAGTTAACATAGAGTTTCTTCATTGGGTTGTACTTTTGTCGGTTAACCTTGTATAGTGATTACCGATGGGTAACCAACTCACGTTTCTTCTTTTATCGACTAGATAATATTTGCAAACTTATAACACATAAACCATAGTGCATCTTCATTCATGAAAATTTGGTATTTTTACATCATATATAAGGAATTGTATGTAAAATGTGATCATTTAAAATGTCAGTTCCATACATACCTTGTTATCTTAAGTCAAGGTACCGATGTCACCCAATCCAGTGGATGAGGTTTCACCGACAGTGTTACTTGACTCAGCATTCTCAGTAGATGCCTTCTTCCACATTATGTTCCTTAACTTCTTAATATTTGCAATGTTATATCCACTTTCAAATATATGGTTTTCTTCAGGTGCTCGGTCTCTACAGTTCTTGCTTACATGACTAACCTTGTGACAGTGCATACATGCCATTCCTGCATTTGTCCAGTTTCTTGATTATCCAATCTAACTCTTTCTATAATAGTTTGCTGCAATATGTCCATACTGACCACATGTAGTACAATTAGTCCATGTATTATAATCCCAAACATATGAGTTACCTTGTCTCTTTGGTTGATGTGGCTTTCGTTGTTGTTTCTCTTTAGGTGTCCAAACTTGTTTCATTTTTGCCTTGCAGTCCCTTGCAGTGTGTCCATACTTGTTACAAGTATAGCATATTTTCTCCTCAATAGTTTTATTAGCAATGTCATTCTTCTTAGCTCTACATTCATAAGCTAGATGTCCAAACTTACCACAGTAATAACAATATCCATTGAACTTAGGAATGATAGGAGGTTTACCTTGTGCTTTGCTTCTACACACATTAGATGTATGTCTTGTTTTTCCACAGTGGTAACATGTCATCACTTTAGGTTTCTAAGTTTGATTGTTGTTGACTTTTTCATCTTGTTGTGATGATTCTCCTTCACCGGTGTAGCCTATACTGGCTCTGCTTCTGAATCTCCTTTGATTAGTCAAGAAATCATCAATATTTTTAGAGCTATCCTCGGCTATCTTCATCATCTCATTGTGTTTCTTTTGTGTTTTTATTTCATTTATCAAATTTTCATTATCTTCTCTGAGTATTGCAACATCTTCAAGTCTTCTTGATAATTCTCCATTTACTCAGTTCATTTCTTGATTAACTGTCATCATCTGATTTGATACTTGGAAGTGACGATCAGTGAGTCTCTTTATTTCATTTTCTTTTGCTTGAAGTTGTTCAGTCATCAGTCTTCGGTCTTTAATAGCCAGATTCTAATCTTGTTCAGCTTGTCTACCATTGTTGATTTCCACCATTCTCACCATTTGAGATTCATGACCGATTTGGAGTGCTTTCACTTGCTCAGATAGATGCTGATTCTTTTCAGATAAATCAGAGATTATACTTTCAGATCCATTAGAGATGCTTCTAGAGCTTGATCCAATATGATCAAATATTTCATCAATAGGTTCTTCATGGTAACTGATTTCATTCAGCTGAATTGCAAGGTTCTTTCTTTCAACCAGTAATTTCTTCAGTTCTTCCTTGGCTTGTTTATACTGTTCCACAAACATCTGCATTTGTATCTTTTGATTCTCAATAGTCTTGTCAAGCTTGTATCTCTCCATGCCTTAGATCTTTTCCCTTTAGTGGTTAGACTATTCAACAAGAGAACTGAGCTTTGATACCAATTGTTGGAATTAGGAGATATAGGTAATGAGAGGGGAGGGGTGAATCAGTGCCTTCAAAACTTTTAGTTTCAAACCTTTCTGATCTATAACTAAATACTGTAATAACCGATCAAAATAACTTGACTCTAATTGCATAAATCAATCATCTAGTTAACTTAAGAAAGTAAACAACATGAAATCAATATGAAAATCACATAACACAAGTATTTTGGTAATGCAGAAATCCTTGTTAGAAGGTAAAAACTGCGGTGGGGATGACACCCACAAATTCTTCACTACTGCAGATAGAAAAGGTTTGCCTATTAAGGCTACAAGTTTTGATCACTTCTGGTGATCTTACCCTGTTATGAGTAACATATTAGATCAACTAGATCTACCTAGTTATAGGATTTAACAACACTAAATGAAGTGTGTACTCGGTTAAGAGATTTATACAAAGACTGTTAAGTCTACTCGGTTAAGAGATTTCACCAAAAACTCTATCACAATTGTCAGAAAGTAATAGGTAATTATCTGCTAGTTGACAACTCAATTGTCTAAAATAGATCTATAAGTGCTTATCAAATATCACCTTATTTGTGATGGTTCTCTGCTCTATTCTACTCTGTAGCCTTGTCTGATTCTGCTCAATCTGATATCCTCTGTACTCTGTTCTGCTTGGTAAACTGATTGTCTTGAAGATTGGCAAACTCTTCAAGTGCTCCTTGGTTCATATATATCAGTTCAACAACCTCTTAAAAATGGTGCGAACATATACAATATATAGTGTTCTATTTTGCCGCTTAAGCAAAAATTAGGTTACAAAAATAATCATAACCCTAAGATCTACGGTGCAAAAATAACCTAGATCAACTATTACAATAAGATAAACATTGTATTTAATGAGTATCTATTTACAATAAATGCTCCTCAATCTTGGTAAACCATTTTATGATCTGTTATAACCATTTGCATAGAATAATGTGCCATTTCTGATTACTATGCCATTTTCTATGATAATCGGTAAACACTATATAAACTGCTTGGTATATACTATGATGCTCGGTGTTTACTGACCATCGGTGTCGGTGTCGTTGGTGCTCAGTTAACTATGTGATGCTAGGTGTAAAGGCTTTACTGACTACTCTGTCTTCCTTCTAGTTACTGACTATCTCAATATAAGTAACCGACCGACCTGTTTACAATCCTTTGATACTAATGACAACCTTAAATGCTCAATAGAGATTAACAGCCTTAATAAACATGATTGTTCCATCTCCTGTGCAAACTAATATAGCTTTTGCATTATAATTCATGAATACGACCAATAATAAAGTTCAAGTTGTGTTTTCTCAAGATGAGTAGCCTTCTAAATAAATTCAAGATCAACACGATTTTCTTATGGTTGTTATCCTTATCAATGGTAATCTTATTCAAAGAACTTTAATTAATAATGGATATGGTCTTAATGTATGTAGCATTGATTTATTTTAAAATATTAAGGTGGATACTTCATTGATTAAACTTGATTATATTCATATATGTGGCTTTGGCAATGTTGCTAAAGAATCCTTAGGTATTACAACTTTACTTGTTAAGGTAGCTCTTGTTATTTTACCTGCACTTATTCATTTCATGCCCAATAAACTCACTTATAATATTCTCTTAGGATGACCATGGTTACATGACATGCAAGTTGTTCCTCTAACACTTTATCATAAAGTGAAATTCATCTACAACAATATCATGTATACCCTTGTTGTTGATGATAAGTTACATAATTGCTTATGAACTGAATCTGATTCTCCATCCATTCCTACATGATTTCAACAAAACATATCTTCTCCTACAAGTTCCCTTGTATAAGATGATTGGGGTTCATTATAATTCACACCATCTTTTGTGGGAGAATACAAACTTCCTAAGTTTAACACATGACCCTTTAAAGGACCTAGTGTGTCATTTGTGTTAAGGAGTGAAGGCCAACAGACATAATAACTATTATTATGTCTTTTATTATGACTCTTCATTTCTAAAGACTCTTCATTATGTAATAATCTGGAGCCTTTATATTTGCTGCTCCTGCTCATTTGTAAATAAATTTTGAGAATTAATACAATACTCTGCAGTCTGGACATAGCCACAATTTGTGGTGAACCAGGATAAATCTTGCGTTTGTGTTTTGTCAATTAGTTTAATAATCTGCTATTTAATTTCTTGCATTTCAATCCCTTTCAATTGGTACCAGAGCACAGGTTGTGCAGATTGGAAATCTAGGTTGAATTTTTGGAGAGATCGAAGATTCGAAAGTGGAGAAATTCACAGGCAAGAACTTCAGCCTGTGGAAAGTGCAGATGCATTCCTTGCCGATCAAGCAAGATTTTGCAATCACAATAGATGGAAAATCCAGTAAACCAGCAATGATGTCGGATGAAGATTGGAAGAAAATTGATGATAAAGCAATGGCATCAATCTTTCTTTCGTTGTCACAAAATGTTTTGTTTAATGTCTTCAATGAAAAGAAAACAAAAGAAGTCTGGGACAAACTTCAGAGCATGTATGAGACAACATTGCTGCGAATAAAATCTTCATTATGAAGAAACTCTACAAGCTGAAAATGAAGGAAGGGACTATGATGTCAAATCATGTAAATGATTTGAATACTTTATTATGCCAAGCAACCTCGGTTGGTATGACTCAAGATGACAAAGCCAAAGCCATCATCTTGTTATGTTCTTTACCCAATAGCTAGGATCCCATAGTTACAGCTGTTAGCACTTCTAATTCCTCAAAGAAGCTGGTCTGTGATGAAGTGGTTGCTACTTTACTTAGTGAAGATATGAGAAGAAGTAACAAAGACACCCCATCTGGTGATGCTCTTACCATGGTCAACACCGAAAGAAGGGGAAGAAGCCATCATAGAGGAAATAATAATTACAACTATAATCAAAGAAAATCAAGATCACCCAATCGATCAAAGTCAAGAGGAAGAAATGGAGAGTGCTAGTTTTGTGGCAAACCAGGTCACTCAAAATGAAATTGCAGAACTTTCAAGAAAGCACAAGAAAAAGTGAGGAATAGTGAAGCTAATACAGCCTATGAAGCAGATGAAGTTGCTCTAGTTCTTTCTACAAGCGACTCAAAATTAGATTCTTGGGTGATAGATTCTAGAGCCTCCTTCCATGCCACTTCATGTATGGATTATTTTCAAAATTATCAAGAAGGCAAATTTGGAGAAGTTTTTTTGGGTGACAACAAAGCATGTAAAATCATTAGAAAAGGTGATGTTGTCTTGCATCTAGAAGGTGGAGCCAAATTGACACTCAAAGATGTTAGACATGTTCCTCAACTAAAGAGGAATATAATTTCAGTCAACCAACTATATAGCCAAGGATTTAAAATAGAACTCATGGATACATGGAAAATAGTCAGGTTCATTAGCTATTGCAAAAGGAGAGAAGACCGGTAGCCTCTACATTGTGAAACCAATCAATGAGGTGGGAGCTGCTATGACAGTTGTAGGCAGCGATGTGGCACTTTGGCATCAAAGATTAGGCCACATATGTAGGAAAGGCCTAGAGTTAATGATCAAGAGGGATCAACTACTGGGTCTCCAATCAGCAAACTTGGAGTTTTGTGAACATTGTCTCTACGGCAAGCAAAAGCGGGTTAGCTTCTTGAAAGATGGGCATGACATGAAGGCAAAACCATTGGAGCTTGTGCACTCAGATGTCTTTGGTCCTACCGAGGTAAGATCTTTAGGAGGTGCTAAATATTTCATTACTTTCCTTGATGATTGTACTAGGAAATTTTGGATATATATGATGGAAAATAAATCAGAAGTTTTTTCTAAATTTAAAGTTTTCAAAGCTCTTGCTGAAAACCAAAGAGACCACAAGATTAAATGCTTGAAAATGGATAATGGAGGGGAGTTTTGTTTGCTAGAATTTGATAACTATTGTGTAGATAATGGTATTCATAGGGTGAAAGTTGTCCCCTACACCCCTCAAGAAAATGGGGTAGCAGAAAGGCTTAATAGAACAATACTTGAGAAAGCTCGCTGTATGCTTTCCAATGCAGGTTTGGGAAAAGATTTTTGGGTTGAAGCGTGCAATACATCAGTTTATTTGATCAATCGAAGTCCCTCATCAAGGTTGAACTTTGAAATTCTGGAAGAGGAATGGAAAGGAAGAAGAGTTTCATACTCTCATCTTAAAGTCTTTGGCTGTCAGGCTTTTGTACATGTCCCTAAGGAGAAGCAGAGCAAAATGGATCCTAAATCATAGCCTTGCATATTCATTGGATATGGGGAAGAACAATTTGGCTTCAGACTTTGGAGCTTAATCGATAAGAAAATTATCAGAAGTAGAGATGTAGTATTTAATGAGAACATATTTCCTCATTCTAAAGATGAAACTCCTACGAAAGAATACATTCCCCTATTTGACATGATGAATAATGGAAATCAAAACTCCTCCATATACTCACATGTTAATCCCATAGAAAACTCTCCAATTTTTGTTCTGCCCTCTATGCCTCAGCAATCTCAATGTTCTTCATCACAAAGCTTGATGAATGAAAATTTTCTTAATTCATACGGTGGCAATCAGAATGGCTTTGACTCTACTGAAACATCCCCTGCTCACACCAACTGGGAAGAGTATGCTCACAGTAGGGAAGATCCACAATATGGTAGGGATAATACAAGCTATGACAAGGACAAGATTCATAACAGCTACAACACACCTCATGACAGTGATGATAGAGCATACACCAGTCTCCAGTAAGCTCACCGCAGAGGAGAATCAATACACGGTGAGTCTTCAAATGCATCATGGTAGTCTTTATCCCCTGCCACCACACTACAGTGAAGAACACGACAATCCTCAACTCCCTCATGATAGTCTCTAGCAAGAATGTGTCTATCGACAGTCCTAGCTCCCTCTTGATAATCCAAATCACCGCAGAGCAGACAATGCTAGTTACAAAAGGGATAATTCACCACACGGTGGTCTTCATGAAATTCATGAGAGTCTCTAGCATCCAAATCATAGTCCCCTGCCACTGCACTGTAGTGAAAAACACACCCATGACAGTTGTGATTGAAGGGGCAATCCCATTGGAATTCACAACAGAGAGCAATCTCCTCACGCTGCCAGCAGGGAGACCACTCACAGTTATCGAGACTGGCAGAATATATAGAATATACACAATCCACATGCTATGAATCATGAAAGAGAAGAAATTAGTCATGATAGGGATAACAAAGCACATAGATGTTATGAAATAGCTCTAGGTAGAGAAGAAGTCATTCTCGATAGTCATGAGAGTCACGTCAGTCCAAAATTACTTCATGATAGGCATGAAACTCATGTGGAAACTCTAAGAGTTAGTAATTTGGGGAATAATAGAGGGAATGAAACAGAGAGACAATGAATTAAACATCCAAGAACTATAATTTTTGGCTCTCCATTTGAGCTAGTTCAGGATCAAACAAAAGGTGTCAAACCTCAATTAAGAAGATCAACTAGATAGAGAAGAATGCCAGCTAAATACTTGGATTATGAGCTATTGTTCACTGAAGAAGCAGAACCTATAATTCTTGTCTCAGAATTTGCAGAACCATCAACATTTAAAGCTACTCTCAAAGACATTAACAGTGATAAATGGAAAATAATGATGCATGAGGAGATGGACTCCTTACTCAAAAATCAAACCTGGGACTTGGTATCTCTTCCCTCAGATCGAAGACCACTTAGAAACAAGTGGGTATACTAGATAAAAGAGAAGATGAAGGCAAAAAATGCTTCAAGGCCAGATTGGTGGTAAAGGGGTTTGATCAAGAAAAGGGGATAGACTTTAATGAGATCTTCTCACCAGTTGTCAAAATGACAACTATCTGAATAGTCTTGGGATTAGTAGCAACATGAGATCTTGAGTTGGAACAGCTTGATATGAAGACCGCATTCCTACACGGTGATGTAGAAGAAGAGCTATATATGGAGCAGCCTCAAGGATTCATCAAGAAGGGACAAGAGCACCTTTATTGCAAGTTAAATCAGAGTTTGTATGGCCTCAAACAAGCTCCAAGATAGTGGTATATAAAATTTGATTGATTCATGGCTGAAAACAATTTCACAAGATGTGAATCAGACCCATGTGTCTACTTCAAGAGACTTCCTAATGGTGAATTCGTCATTCTCCTTCTTTATGTTGATGATATGTTAGTGGCTAGCACAAACAAAAGAATAGTCAATGAGTTAAAGGAGAAATTGGCAAGAAAGTTTGACATGAAGGACTTAGGGGCAGCCAAGAAGATTCTTGGCATGACGATCACAAGAGACAGGAAGAAGAAGGAAATTACATTGTCTCAAAAACAATACATTGACAAATTTGTTGAGAGGTTTGGCATGGCTGATGCTAAAGTTACTCCTCTTCCTCTTGCTGGTCACTTTCGCTTAAGTTCTAAATTATGTCCTAAAATACAAGAAGAAAAGGACTTCATGGAGAAAATTCCATATAAATATGTAGTTGGAAGCATCATGTATGCAATGGTTTCTACTCGCCCTGACATTGCTCATACAGTGGGAGTTGTGAGTAGATTCATGAGAAATCCTGGGAAAGCTCATTGGGAAGCTGTTAAGTGGATACTAAGGTATCTAAAAGGAACTTTAGATTATGCATTATGCTTTGGAGGAAATCAGGTTCAACTGCAAGGTTACACTGATTCTGATCATGCTGGAGACTTGGACAAATGAAGGTCCACCACTGGATATACCTTCACATTTGCTGGAGCTGCCATCAGTTGGGCTTCAAGGTTACAACATTGCATTGCTCTTTCTTCAGCTAAGGCTGAATACTTAGCTCTTTCTGAAGGTGCAAGGGAAATGATTTGGCTTCAGCGATTGTTTGGTGATTTGAAAGTGCATCAAAATGAGTATAAACTATTTTGTGATAGCCGTAGTGCTATCTTCATGGCTCATAATCACTCGTCACAACATCACTCTAAGCACGTTGATGCACATGCTCACTTTGTTTGTCATGCAGTTGAAGAAGGAAAGTTGGAAGTTGTCAAGATCGATACTAAGATCAATTCGACAGATATATTCACCAAGGTTGTCACCAAAGAGAAGTTTGATTGTGCAAGGACTTCTCTTGGCCTTGTGAAGAAAAGATAAGTAAGCACTTCAGTAAGATATTGGGTGATCAATTGCAGCATGGTTGTCCTTCAGGTGGGAGTTTGTTAAGGAGTGAAGGCCAACAGACATAATAACTTTTATTATGTCTTTTATTATGACTCTTCATTTCTGAAGACTCTTCATTATGTAATAATCTGGAGCCTTTATATTTGTTGCTCCTACTCATTTGTAAATAAATTTTGAGAATTAATACAATAATCTACAGTCTAGACGTAGCCACAATTTGTGGTGAACCAGGATAAATCTTGCATTTGTGTTTTGTCAATTAGTTTAATAATCTTCTGTTTAATTTCTTGCATTTCAATCCCTTTCAATTTGTTCAACCTGATTATCCTAACTCTTCAACTACTAATCTTTAACATGATATAAGATGTGTGCAACAAAGAGTCGATATTTATGAGAAAACTACCTCACACTTGTCTCTACAAGGGTTTAGTTTCCAACCTTTTCCTTTGTCTACATCCCTTCCCTTATCATATAATACTTCTTCTATGCATAGCTTTAATCAAAAAAATATTTTGCCTAACCTTCTTCGTGATAAGTTAGTTACTCGACCTAAATGAAAGAAGAAGCATAGCCAAAATATTACAAGTCTTATTTTTTGCATGTATCATCGATATCATGACCACTCTACTAATAAATATCAAGCTTTGCATTAAAAAATTTAGAAACTCATTGATTATGACATCATTCATATAACACACAAGAATGAATTATTTTTCAATCGTGGTTACTTTGAATAACTTTTAAGTTCCTATTATGTCACTCCACACTATGTGACATCATTAGTATCCCCATTAAGCTCTCGTGAATCATTCACAGTGGTACAATTTTAGTTGTGTTGGCTAATAGATTGATCCTTCAAAGAAAGCACAAAAAATGACCTAGAATGCCCAAGAAGGACTAAGAAGCATCAATAGTTGGAGAGATCATCATATGTTTGATGATATTCCTTTGAATTTTAGAGGTACAACTCCCTTGTATAATTTGAATTTTGGGGTGTGCTTTTAACCAAAAGTAGAAAGGAAAACTAACACCCGCTCTTCACCATGATACAAATGTGGTTTTGAATTTTCAATAAGAGGGAAAGAAATAAATGGCGCAAAAATAATTTACTTCAAAACCCACAACCAACTACTATCAAGAAAATAATCAGATATTTCTTTTAGATATGCATATCAAAACTCAAAGATCAAAGCCACATACTCATAGCTAGCTATAATGGAGTGATCATAGGCAACTACAAATCATCAAAGGAAAGTACAACTACAAAGAGAAAGAATAAACAAAAAGATTTATATACCTCTTATTTCACATGATCAAATTGAAACTCAAATACCCAACCCCCATAATACACTAGGTTATTCTCAGAAAGAAAAATGCCTCGTTATTTCCCCTTTTTACAGAAATAAAATTAAATCCTCTCTCCTCCTAGCTAAGTCTCACTCTTGCATTCAAGTGCAATGGGGTTTTGGAAGAGAAAAGGTCATATTAATGATGTTTAAATCCCTATATAAAGAAATTATCTAAAGCCCTTTCAGTTCCCATAACTAATTCTGGAGAAAGAAAAACCTTCCCTATTCCTCTTTGAAGACTTTTCCAATACCCATCCTATTCTAAGGAACTTTTTAGTTTCTTATAATTTCTTCTTGAGACTCCCATATATAAAAATTATATTTTTACATCTTATTGAATCAACACTTGATTTGTATAGTGTCACTTTCTTGATGACACAAATTTAGGTTTTTTGCTAATCAAGTTTTAAACACTGAATAACATCTCCTATTTTGAAATCATTAATCGCTCAACTTTCTCTCTCATTAGCTTGATAAAATTTCATTTAGAACTTATAGTTTCAACTACACACCATTGATTCCAAAGTCTCAAGTCAATTCAACCATGGCGAAAGAAATGTGTAAAATTTGACCTTAGGCCTAAAAAATGAAATGAAGACTTGGAAACAAAAGGAAAATCTTGGCCTTGTTAATGAAAATTTCTAAGCTCATGAAATAAGAGATTCGACAAACATTTTGCCTTTTGAAAACATTGAAAGACAATCAAAGATGATAATATGATCTTAATTCTAATGAAAGAAACCCCAGTGCAAGATGAAATCTAAATTCAACATGATGAATTAATCAACATGATGAAGTCACCAACACTTTGAGAAATCTTGAAAGCAATTCTCATTCATAATCCCAATGATTATGTAATTTTTGTTACATCTTTGGGACTCCAAACCTTGCGAATCACAACCAGGGTGGAACAAAACCAGATGGAAATCTCCCTTCATTATCAGTGAGATATATGACCAGGCAACTTTAATAACCTCTAGTTCAGAAATATGATAAAGTGGTCAATGCTTCAACTTACTCTGGATTTAACTTTGTTGTTGTCAATGATGTCGGGTGAAGATATAAACTTTTGTACATTGGTTTACTTTTCCATTGACACTTCCAACCCTTTAAACCAGTTATTTCATTGTTCACCTCTTAGAGAAGGTCCTCATGCGACTGCTATGATTATTTTCACTAGCAGTCATTGCTCAACATTTGTAGTAATAATTCATGGAGCTAGTGGCCTCATGATTACTGATTTTTGCTGCTTATTTCTTAGCAGACATCCAAAATAGAATGTTTAAATAAAATTTTAATAAAATAAATTGTAGATAGATGTTTTGAGAAAAAATAGGAGACAATAAAAGAGAGGGAAAATATCTTGTGGATCCATATGTCATTTTTCTCAATAAGAAATGACTGCTTATTTCGGCCCCTCCTTTTTTTCAAAGCTTATTTTTAAATGTTAAGCAGTGGTTTCTCCACAAAAGTAGGGATAGATTCCAAATTATCATTTTCTCGTGATTAAAAAATGGCATTGGAACACTCTAGCTTCTTAAATTTAAGCACAAATTGTACACAAGCAGCCGCATGGGGACATGGGGTTAGTACCAATAACAATATTCAATCGACAGCCAAAATTAGATATAAAACATTTAGAAAATACCTATGTATCAACACATTTTGATTTGGTAGGAACCTTAGCCTTTGGATGATCAATCTTGATCTTGTGTTATAGGTTATTTGCATTTGATGATCCATTTGATATCAAATATTTTTGCAATCTTTCATGTCCGAAGGATTGCTCAAAGGAGACTATGACCCTATCCTTTATCTTAGCCTTATGTTCATGAGAAAGATAATACAATAGCTCCTATGTGGTAGTTGTAGGACCATGTTGAAAGGTTAGTAGAATTCCTTTTATTTCAAGTTATCCACAAGAAGCAGATGCTGTGATAACTATTTCAAGAGTCTTATGTTGCTATCATCTGTAAGCTTGATCATTCAACTGCAAAATTATTGGGAAAATTCCCTCAATGCATTAAGTATATTTTCTTTGTATCATCTTTGATGAATTACTATAAATGAATGAATCTGTTATCATGGATATTCTGAATAAATGTATTAATAGAATCCTCAATCTATTTTTAGAATCCCCAGTTTAAGGATTTGATAGACCATAAAATGTTTAGGGAGGTGAAAAGTTTTAAATTTTTTTGTTCTGGCATAAATTTTACAAGAAATAAGGTGCAATCATACTTTTTGAGTAACATAATATTCTTCCTCATCCTTATATTTGTCTCCACGTTGGGGGGCAAAGGTAATTTTTCATTCTCTCTCATCCTTCCTAAGGATCCATGCATTTTCCTCTTGGATAAGTAGCATTTATTTATCATGTGATATATAATCTTAAATGGAATTGTTTGTTTACATTATAGATTCTCTCTTATATAGGAGGTATGTATCCTTGATCTTAACCTCTTCTTTTTTAACCGTTGGGTATCCATGGTAAACAAATCTCTTACTTATGGGATAAAAGTGTGTTATTATTCCTCAAAAATCCGTTTACCTAGCAATGGGGAAGGTGTGAATTCTTCCATTATTTTGGTCAATGATGCTTTTCATGTTTTCTTTAACATCCTTCAAAATTATCCCTTTACACTTGTTGCATGATATATCCTTGCATTTTTCCCTTCCTTGACCTCATAGGAGTTGTGACCTCTTTGGCTTGGACTGCTTGTTGCTTAGGGGATACCTCCTTGGTGTTAAAGGTGACTTATCCTTTTTCTTCTTTTCCTTAAGATGCCCAAATAGTCCTATTTTTTCATCTTAAGGGGTGGCCATATATGGCCTCCTTATTGCAAATATTTTGATTACTTCAAGTATTTTAGGTAGAGTACACTACAATAATATAATTTTCTAGTGCCTGAAGACTTTCCTTTACACACATTTTTAACATTGGTTGACTAGCATGACACAATTTTCTAGACCATTTGACATCTCCTTTGCATAAATTTTTAGGATTAGCTGACTAGCATAACATGATTTTCTATACCATTTGACATATCTTTTTCATGGGTTGACTAGCATAACACAAATTGCTAGACCATTCTACCTATCATCTATCATGGACTTTTATGAGTTGACTAGCATGCACTAGACCATCAAATCCATATTTATATCCTTTTTGATGGGTGGAAATAGCATAACACAATTTTCTAGAGAATCCCCCCCTCTCTCTTATGGATCACCTAACACAAACAGATAACCCTTTTCATCCATGGTCATATTTTTCTCTCCTCCATGATTCCATAACATAACACAATTTTCTATTAGATTGGATCATAGAGTCTCATCTTATCTTTTATGTGCTCTCTTTCTAATTTCATATGACCATTTGTTCTTTTTTAATAGCTTCCTGAGCATGAAGCTAGCGGTTGAGACATTTCCTTACCAAGGTCTTTTCAACTAGTTGACTTGGAATATTAGAAAGCTTTACGATTATTTTCATTTATGTGTCTTTGCATATGGTTATATGACTTAATATCCTTGGTTTTGGGGCTAGTGTCCTTAAACTTAGTGATATCTTATCTCTTTGTAGATTTCCCATGATCACATCTTTATCTCTTTCTCTCTCTTTCTTCTACTTTAGTGTGAGAATAAGGTGGACTCATACTCCCACTAAAGTGGGGGCTAAATATACCATCCTAAAAAGTTAGCACCTATAATTAGATGCTTAATTTAGCCCCATGTTAGCGTGTATGGGTTCCCATATTTTTTTCACATTCTCCTAGTGCTCATAGGACCTTTAAATTAATATCACAAATCCTATAATAATTTAATTTATTCAAAACTCAAGGTAGGCCCTTATTTCTAAGTGTGATCCTTTATTATTTCCCCTCTTCAATCATTTATTAGCCTACATAGGCCCAATGTTACCATTTACAACCTTTGTACTTCTTCTCGACCTCAAAATCATTCATGCCTTTTATTTTGGCATCTACCTTATCTTATTGGATTCCCATAAAAATATAGGTGTTATCCTAGGTACACAATGACCTATCCATTGTATTACCCTTTAATCAAACCCAAATTTAAATTGTATCAACGTTGCAGTATTTTGGTTAAGTGGCTTATCTCTCTTCATTTTGGCAATAAGACAAGTTGGAATTCAATATCTCTTCTACAATTTTGCATCTAATAATTATCAAGGTCTTAAAGCATCCAAGTCTATAAGTCTTCAAAGAATTCTTCTTCTTCATCAAACATGGTGGTGAACTACAACATTCATGGTGCAAAGTATTGTGTTTCATGATTTACTTTGAGGTTTTTGTGTAGATTCAAAGGCTATTGCATCAACACTAGTGATTATTGTGCAATAGAAAAAGGGGAGCATTTTAAATAAGACAACTCACCACCCTTTTCTATGATTGCACATTCAAAAGTAAAATACCCCTAATAGGCTCAATAGGCAACTTAAGTGTTGAATGGGAATTATGTTTCCTTCACTGAAAATGTGAGTGAACGAGGCTAGGAGGATGGAAAATGACAAAGTAATGAAATGTAGATTATTAACTAGGAAAACCACTGAAAAAATAATAAAAATAGATTGTAGCAGACATACAGTGAGCTAAAACTAACGGAAATAGAAACCATACGTGACAGAAATTTGAGTTCAAAATGGAAGGAACATGATGGGAATGGTGACATGTACCTAGAACATGATGGGAATGGTGATATGTTCCCAGTATTTTCATCTAATATTTTCATAGATTATTTGATTGTTCCCAATCTACCCAAATCTCATCCAACAACTTTGTAACTTGTTCCTGCACATAGAAAAATAAGGAAGAAGGTTGAAAAAGGGGTTTTCCTTGGTCAAACCCCTATTTAAGGAAAGCATGCTATCATGTAGTAGAGGATAGATCTATAAAATGAAGAATATCACGCCTTGTAGATACAAAAAATTCTTTGAATGTGACCAAATATGTTGATGCAATAGCTTTGATTAAACACAAAAATCCAAAAGGAAATCATGCAAGAAAAAACCTCATGGAATAGATGTTGTAATTCAACACAATTTTTGATTGAGGAGAAGAGAGAGAAGACTTGAATGGAAGTAGGTGGATGTAGATCTCCTTCCTTGATAGAAAACTCCTTTGCTTGGCCTCCAATAGGGGAAAGAAGCTAGATATATGGAAGAAAACACCTTGATTTCTTGAGAAGAACAGAGACTTTAATGCTTGAACTTTATGGCTCTTGATTTCTTGATTTGCTTTCTTGTACTTGATATCTTGGACCCTTAATCATTGGAATGCATTTTGACCATAATGGATGATAGATAATGAATCATGGATGCAAAATGAGGAGAGATATGGGTTTATATACATCTCACATCATTTTGGGAGTTAAGAATTAAGTAGGCCAACCACAAGAATGAATCTCCCCCAAGACCCTGGCATGGGCCTTCGAGAAAAGTTTGGGCACCACTCTCCTAGGCCATGTATCTCAGAGAATGAGCCTAGATTCAATCTGGGTGCAAGATATATTGAGTATGTACAATATTTTTGAGTATGACTCATTCTGGAGTTGGGACAGATAAAAAAGACCATAAAATAAGTATATATGGTCTAGGTGAGGAAATCAATTATGTGATTTGAGGAAAAAGAGAGGAACACACCTAGAAATAAGAGACAACCTCAAGTTTATGCGAGATTGAAAGGAAGGGAGGACCCATATTTGAATTTAGGTATCCTTTAACTGCCATATGAAGTCCTACCATATAAAATATACTAAAGTAGGCACAAAATGGTCCTTAAATTATACACAAATTAGGTTATTACAATTTAGGACAATACATTTATCCCCCACTTTAATGGGAGTGTGATAGAAACTGATTTTGATGGTACAATGGCTATACATTATTATTTATACTCATAACTAAATGAAAGGATCTTTTTCTCTTGCATCCATGCATTGATTTTCTATCAACACCTTCAAGACATGTAAAAAACAAGTTAAACATATAAATGTCCAAATCAATATTTAGAGTATATACAAAACTAGAATATATTGTAAAGGAAGTCCTAATGGAGTGAACTTTAGAGTGAATTTGGCTACAGGTGAAAGCGAGCAAGAGTAGCGCAAGGGTGTGCACATTGCAGACGACAATGGGTGGAAGCAGTTTAAGGGTATCCTGGGTCCACATCCTTTTACCAATAAGGAAGATCTTCGTGCAAGATTGGGTTTCTATGAATCAATATCAGGCTTCTATGGTGCTTTCAAGGGGATTTGATAATATATAGAGCAAAGACATCCTCTTAGTAATATCATTTATGATTTCGATAATAAAAGCTTGTATTTGCAGGGCAAAAATTGTGGCTATAGAAGAATGTATTCATAGGTCAATAATTGTGTATATCAAAAGGGTGTTCATCGCAAGAAAAATGATTTTAAACAGAAGCCCTATCCAAGAAAAAAGAATCCCTCAAAACCCTTACGGGGGTCTCATCGCATCCAGCCCATTTTTGATATCTGATTTGGCCCCTTATTGCCAACTTCAATTCATTCCTCCAATGGAGCGATCATTGGATATTTTAACCCCAACTTACCATCCTATGTCTCCTGGCCGAATTCAATTTTGATCAACTCACCTACTTTTCTTACCTTGCCAAATAACATTCCAATGCAAAAAAAAGAATGATGATCTACCAAAATGACCATCTAATTAGCACATTGAAAAAGTATGGAGGAAGAAAGTGGAAGGTTCAATTCCCACGGTACAAATCCTTCAATCATGACCTTCTTCTAATGGCTCGCAGGGTTTTCATTGATCAAAAAGATCTAATCACTTATCTTTTGATTTGTCGAATGGGTTGCTAGAACCACATATATCCTACATGTCAAGATCGACATTAATATGTAAGATATGGGCCTTTGTTCCTGTTTCAAATTTATTGGATTGGACAAAGCAACATTGGTATGGGATTTATGACATTTTTAATGTAGATCAGGGCTCTTCCTTCTTTGTTGCAGTATTTGAAAATTCAGTTGCTAGAGATAATGTGCATCATGTTAAAGGTTGGTTTTGTCAAGGCTTGGGCATTTATGATATATTCTGGATTCCTAATTTTAATCCTAATAAATTTGTGTGTAGTTTTATGCCATTTTGGCTGCAACTTCCTCTTCTGCCATTATAATATAGGGATTTGGATATTGTCGAATCTATTGCCAGTCAAATTGGAGTCTTCATTCGACATGATCTTATCCCATTTGAAGAGCCTCATTTTCCCACAAGGTTGTGTGTTTTACTTGATCTTTTACATCCTTTCCCATCCTCGATCACCCTAAAATCTAAATGGGGTTCTTGGACCCAAAATATTGTTATCCAAGATGCTACATCTATTCTTTCATGAACTGATCATCTTGGCCATTATACGAACCAATGTGGTGACCTAAACTGTTCAAAGCTTAATATGTGTAAAGATCACACCTTATCCAGATAAGTGTACTTTTAACTCATCCAAAATCCAGTTATCAACTAATTGTAGTGCTCTTCAGAATGCAACTCCTCCATTTTTGGCTTCTACTTCTCCTTGTCATTTTTCCTTTGTCAATCCTAATTTGTACAAAAAGAAAGCTCACACTTCTGAAAGGTAGGAATTCACTGATTTATTATCCCATACAATTGTCTTCACTAAGAGTGTGCCTGATTCCCCCTCAACAATAACCAACCCAACTAAAATTTTTGTTTCAGGATTTGGTTTTGTCTCATATGACCAATTAGTTAGTTTTGGGCACCTTTTGAATTACTTGTTGACTTTCTTTATGTCTCTAAATATTCATCCTATTTTTGCCATGCCTAAGCTAATGGGTATACTTGAACTCAAGTGTTTGGAGAAACTTCCTCCTTTGCTGCACAAAGATATTAACTCCTCTTCTTCTAGGAAGTCCACTTGGACTGGCTTGGATGGGCTTGTTAGGAAATTGATGTTTTCAGATTCTCCAATGAAAAACATACCATCAGAACATTATGATATTATTGCTCACGAAGAATTGGATGTTGCTGCCTCCAAATATTTTTCTGATGATGATCATTCGACTGACTCTGTCAATGATGTGTTGCTTGCCAATGAACTTCTCCTTTCTATACAAGGTAACTCTTCTCTGCATGAAATTTTGGCTGATCTTGCTAATCCCCAGGCCTCACCGCCTCACAAAAAAGGGTTTTGATTTTTCCCAAACCCTTTCTATTGCACAAACTCATATGTTTCCTTCCCCTTCTTTGAAAACCCCCCAAAAGAGAGGAAGAAAACCAAAATTAGTTAAGGCAAAGGCTGAAGTTGATGTTGGCATGTTGTCCACGCTTGATGGAAAATTCCTTCCATTAGGAAAAAGATCATCGAGGAGAACCCAGGGTTCTCCTCGAACATAATGAAGATTCTCACATGGAATGTTAGGGGTATTAATGCCCTTAACAAGCAATGAAGAAAAAAGTCACAACTTGTGTTAGAGAATAGCATTGATCTGATTGATGGAATGTATACTATAAACATATATCTATATATGCACACACACACACACACACACACACACACGTGTGTGTGTGTGTATAATTGTATTTAATATACATAACCATCTAAATGAATTGGTGCTTCTTAAATAATGTTAATTAATTAGCAAATTAATTAGTAGTTACATATATGTAGAGTTGTGACTCCATTGTAAGAGTCACACCTCTTCCTATATATGACTACCTATTAGTGTATTTATAAGGGATGCTTATTCAATGGTTGATATCAATCACAATGGTGACAATATCAGGCAATAGTAAGTATTCAGATTCTTTCTATAAATGATCCTTTTCTTTAACATGGTATCAGAGCCTCTATAGAAAAGAATCAAAGAAAAAAAAATTAGAAATACATTTGGCACCCTTAAATATTGGAGGATAGCATTGAAACCCCATTCGTGATGGAGTAATATAGTGGTAACTTTTGAAGGGGAGATCAATGAATGGGGAACGAGTAGTTTATACAGGGAGAAAAGTAAATGAGATTGGGAATGCTAAGAACTAGCAGTTCATCTTTTACGTACTCCAACAAATAGAAGAGATTAATGAGAACGGGGGATCAAGATCTTACTCATTGAATGGAGGGGATAAGCATAGGATAAGAGACATAGTTACATGGAAAATTACAGCCAACTCCCTCCATATAGTCGCTTAGAAATATAAATAAAAATAACATAAAATAAGATATATTAGAAATATGTAGCAATTACATCAAAATAACATCTTATGAAAGTTAGGATAAGACTATAACTAGACAATGATTAGCAGCCATAAAACAATATAATGAGAAAATGATTAAAAGGATATAAACCTTCCATTCCATATTTTGATCTTCTCGATAGAGCCTCTACCTATTTGACAAAACATCAGTTGCAAATCTTCTAATATAAGATCATAGACAGAGAAATTAGTAAGAAAGTCTTGGGGACACAGAATAGTATAGTGATTAAGTAAACTAAAGAATATATATATAAATAAATAAATTTTCCTTTATCAGGCCTCTGCAGTATAAGACAGAGCATGAGCCATGTGTTTATAAATATATATAAATCCATATCAGTCAGGGAACATCATTGGAAAAGTAAGGAAAATACTCAGATTATAAGTTAGAGCTTTTTACATTCCTTGAGAATAAAAGAGAATTATAATTTATAATAATGAACAACATGAAAGTTGAAGATAGATTAGAAGGTGATGTCAACTTATTCTCATGGAAAATTCAAATAATATCTCTATTACAAGAACTTGAACTAGACACTTATGTTGAGAATGATTTGAAAATACCAGAGAGTGAATCCGAGAAAACAACATGGAAAAGAGGAAAAAAAAAGCCAAGAAAATTATAATTGATGTTGTTAAAGATCACATTCTTCCTTCTATTGCAAATTTAACAACAACATATGAAGTATTCAACACCATTAATAATACATATGAGATTAATAATACGAGCATACTACTGACCTTAAAGAAAAAACTCTTGAGCATAAAGATGAATAAGGGAGAAACTATAACATCTTATTTCCTAAGAATCACCAAAATAAAGGACCAACTCTCTACCATGGGAAACAATGTAGACAATGTGGAAGTAACACTTCTAGCTCTTAGAGGTTTGCCTATTTCATGGGAATCATTCATTCAATACATAATTATTCATCCTTCTCTACCCAAGTTTGATTAACTAAAGAATGACTGCACTCAGAAGGAATCTCGGTTAATTTCAAGGGGAATAGGCCCAACTAAAGAGGGAGAAATTCAAGCTCTACATGCGAAAGAAAACAAAAAAGGGGAAAATAATTTCAAAAGGAAAAGAGGAAACCATAGAGATCTCTCCAAAGTTCAATGCTACAAGTGTGATAAGTTTGGACACACTCACAGGTTCTGTCTAGAAAGGAAGAAAAATCATGCAGACATTGTTGAAGTCAGAGAAAAGGAATATTCCTTATTCTAAAGAATTGTAAATAATTCTACATTTCTATTGGGATTAAGAGGGAGTATTCAGTACCATACAATCCTCAACAAAATGGATACATAATCTATGTTCCAATACAAAGAGCTATTGAAATCAGTAGGGATGTGAAAATTGAAGAAAATGTTAGTCATAAAGAAAAATTAAAATGATTTACTTACAGAAATAAATGAAGACTACACAATTAAGAATCAAAGGGAGAACAAGAAGTTGCTTGTTGAACTATGTGAAAAACCTTATCAAGTTGGTTTACATCAAGACTAAAGAAATACTGATACTTTCACCTAGCCCCTGCTAGGTTGAAAATAGAATACTTCAGAGGTAAACTTGGTATGACTAAACCATAGTTATAAATTCTGAGATTAAACCTAAATTATGTGTAATTTATATTCATGAATATTATAAATGGAAAATATTGCAATATTACTCTTGTGAAAGGTGACGATCTTTCATATGTGTTAGGTTAGTATTGCTAAGTGATGACTTAGAGAATAGCTTGACCTAGTGTCAGGTATAACTATGTATTATAGTCATTAGTCCCAACACTGAATATTCTGGAGTTGTTATTAAATCTAGTTCTGAATTGGTCGGGGATTATAACAACATGTGAATCAAGATTAGACTACATTAAGTTGTTATCCCAGAATGTGCCAGATATCTTGATTGTTATCGCTAAATCTAGTTCCAAATTGGTCAGGGATTGCGATAACTCTTATATCAGGATGAGTACATCATGATGATGTCCCAAGCTGTGTTAGATATCTTGATATGAAGTTATGTGTAAGTTATCACTAAATCCAGTTCCGAATAAGTCAGGGATTGTGATAACACATTGATCAATCCTCTCTTGCTAAGAGGGAGTGTTAGAGAATAGCATTGATATGATTGATGGAATGTATACTATAAATATATATCTTATATCTATATATGTGTACACACACACACACACACACACACACACACACATATATATATATAAAAGATATATATATATATATATATCTGTGTGTGTGTGTGTATAATTGTATTTAATATACATAACCATCTAAATGAATCGGTGTTGCTTAACTAATGTTAATTAATCAACAAACTAATTAGTAGTTACATATATGTAGAGTTGTGACTCTATTGTAAGAGTCACACCTCTACGTATATATAACTACCTATTAGTGTATTTATAAGGGATGTTTATTCAATGGTTGATATCAATAATAGTGGTGGAAATATCAAGCAATAGTAACCATTCAAATTCTTTCTATAAACGATCCTTTTCTTTAACAACTTGATTCTTCACAAGTGGATATAGTTATTCTTCAAGAGACAAAGCTTGTTCAGGATACTTATGCCAATACTGTTCAGAAATAGAATTTGTGACATTCTACCCACATACATGGTCATGGTGAGTTAGGAGGTCTAACCAGTTTATGGAATCCTAAATCACTCCAAGGACAAATTGTTTAGCAAGGTCAAAAATTTCAGTTTTTGCATTTTCAACATTTTAATACTTCTTTTTTTGTGATCAATGTCTATGGACCATCAGCTACTGCTGATAAAAAATGCTTATGAGATTCTCTAACCTTGCTTCTTCAAAATCACAAAGACTAGCTTATCATAATTGGAGGAGATTTTAATGTTATTCTTTCTTTGGCAGAGAAAAAAGGTGGAATCTTCACACCGAATTCAACAATTGATGACTTTAAGGACTTTGTATTGATTAATGATTTGATAGATATTGTATCGTCTAATGGCCTTTTTACATGGAACAATAAAAGGAAGGGATTTTCACAAATAGTGGAACATCTAGATAGATTCCTTATTACCTCTTCTTGGAGAACTTCTACTTTTTCCATGTGATCACAAATTCTACTTTTCTTTGGCTCTAACCATTTTCCAGTATCTTTAGAATCAAATTTGATCAATTCTTTACTTGGACATGACCATCGTCCTTCCTTTAATTTTCAACTTGTTTGGTTTCGACATCTAGATTTCATGTCAAAATTGCATTATTGGTGGTCCATTGCACCAATTGAACCAGACACTAAATTGTTTCTCTTTTTTAAAAAGATGGTTTTTCTAAAATCTCATATTCAATTCTGGAATATAAACATTTTTAAAAATATTTTTGAACAAAAGGCCAATGCTGAGAAAGAACTTGATCAAGTTAATAATCACATTATCCAATTTGGTATGGATGACATTACTTATGAAAGGCAAAAACATCTACAATCCGAATGAGAAGAGTTATGCTATAGGGAGGAGGAATACTAGCGTAAACAATCTAGGGAGTCGTGGCTTCAAGAGGGAGATCAAAATACAAAGTTTTTTCATAATTCTGCTAAGCAAAAGTGTTCCTCCAAATCTATTTTCTCAATTTAGCATGTTGTATCTGGGAGAAAATTACTTTTGTACAAGGTATCCATGATGAAGGGGTTATGTTTTTCATAGAGCTATTAGCATCACCTTCCACTTCTTGTTCATCTGAACAAGAAGAGGAGCTTCCTGATTGTATTACTCCTCTAGTTTCTCCTATTGATAATCATATCCTTGTGGCCCCTTTTGCCTTGATGGAAATAAGAAAAGTTATTTTTTCAATGTCCCCTGATAAAGCCCCAGGACCTGATGGCTTTATTGCATTATTTTTCCAAAAGTGTTGGTCTTTTATGAGTTTTGAATTGCTTGAGATTTTAGAGGAATCACAGAAAAGTGCTTCAATGCTCAAATTTTTAAATACAACTAATATAGTCCTTATTCCAAATAACCTGAACCCTTCTACCTTTGTGGACTTTAGACCAATTACACTTTGTAATACTATTTACAAGATTTTCATGAAAGCAATTTATTTTTGCCTGCAAGATCTAATTCCTAGGATTATTTCCTCCGAAAAAGGTGGTTTTGTTCCTGGCAAAGATACCACTGAGGGAGATTTGGTAGCTCATGAAACCTTACATTTCATTAATGTATCACAGACTGCAGCCTTTGTGATTAAGCTAGACACGATGAAAGCTTACGATAGATTAAATTGGGACTTTCTATTCAAAGTTTAAAAAAAAATTGGTTTTCATCATAAATGGTGTAAATGGGTTAGATCATGTATTTCTAGTGCTCGCTTTTCTGTTCTAATCAATGTCATCTCAGCTGGTTTTTTTGCATCCTCTTGTGGGGTCCGTCAAGGTGATCCATTATCACCTTTTTCTTTTTTATTATTATGGATGAAGCCTTCAGTAGAATAATTATGGCTAGGCACCACACTACAACATTTGGGGTCGAATTTCGAC
Source organism: Chamaecyparis obtusa (assembly GCA_027943335.1). Taxonomy (NCBI): domain Eukaryota; kingdom Viridiplantae; phylum Streptophyta; class Pinopsida; order Cupressales; family Cupressaceae; genus Chamaecyparis; species Chamaecyparis obtusa. The sequence goes on along the minus strand of BSBK01004155.1, from coordinate 847,659 downwards.
GCCAATTTGTGATGCCCCTACCATTTGTGTTCATTTTTTGTGTTTTTTTTGCAAGTGCCCCCGACGGTGTCATAATAGTGATGATGATGTCATAATTGTGACACCCGCTTGGTTATAAACAAAAAGAAAAAGAAAAAGAAATTATCATTTGTAATTTTTGTGATTTCAAAGAGCTGTCACGAAGATGACACTACACTTTTGCATGGCGCGAAGAGGGCATTCGAGTTTGGGGTGTGTGAAGAGGCCGACACCATGTGGGAAGAGGGCACTGACACTTGACGTAGGTATTCATGCTTTGTCTTCTCATTAACTTAATTTCATTTTGATGGCATTTGTTGATTTAATGGCACAATATGAATGTTAACAGTGACATTATTTACATCTTTTCATTTGGAATGCTTGATGACCCGCGAGCTTTGAGAGCTAAGGCATCATTGCTATTACCTTCAAGGCATTTTGTGAAGTGTTTGATCTCTCTTTATTTGTTTTGTTGTTGATATTCACTATGTGGTACTCCCCGTTTATGATCATATCACGAGGAAATGCCTTGATGGCTCGCGGGCTGCAAGATATGGCATCATACATTATTCATGAGCTCACTGTTTAATACTAGCATTGTTTACATCTTTTCATTTAGAATGCTTGATGACCTGCGAGCTTTAAGAGCTAGGGCATCATTTCTATTACCTTCAAGACATTGTGTGAAGTGTTTGATCTCTCTTTATTTGTTTTGTTGTTGATATTAACTATGTGGTACTCCCTGTTTATGATCATTTCATGAGGAAATGTCTTGATGGCTTGTGGGATGCAAGCTAGGGCATGATACATTGTTCATGAGCTCACTATTTAATACTAGCATTGTTTACATCTTTTCATTTCAAATGCTTGATGACCCGCGAGCTTTGAGATCTAGTGCATCGTTTCTATTACCTTCAAGACATTGTGTGAAGTGTTTGATCTCTCTTTATTTTTTTTTCTATTGATATTCACTGTGGTACTCCCTGTTTATGATCATTTCATGAGGAAATGTCTTGATGGCTCACGGGTTGCAAGCTAGTGCAACATGCATTGTTTATGAGCTCACTATTTGAGAACCTCATGTCCTTATTTGATTGGTCGGTGATCTATTTGTTATATTGATGCTATTAGATCAAATAGGGACATCAATAATAAAATAGGGACATCATTAATAAAATAATACACTTACTATTTTGAATTTGAGCTCAGGCATCATGCAATGTTATTGCTGTCAAAATAGTAAGTGTATTAATGTATGATCTAATAGCAGCAACCTCATTGATCATTACCTTTGACTCCTCCATCATTATAGAAGAGATAACTACCTACAACTATATTTCATAATTCCTCCTTTGAAGTCATAGGTTAGCTTAAAATGGAGAAACTATACAAACTCACCAATTTAATCCCAAAACATCATATAACTGGAATTAATCACATCTCACAAATGTATAGATTATACTACATACCATTGTATTATATATATCAAGTATAATTATGAGTTTACATCATATATTTAGGCTTCATAAAATTCTATAAAACAACATAAGACTAACCCAAAATACTTTGTCTTAATAAAATATTAATAAAACAATATATTTAGTCAAGTCCTAAGTTGTAAATCTATTTTTTGTGGCAGAGGGAAGAGTGGGTAAGGTGAAGAGGGTGGGAGATAACCAGAGAGGGTTCGAGGTGAAATGAATGGAGGGTAGTGTGAAGTATTTGGAGCAGCAGAGGACATTGCAGTCGAAGCTTGCAGAATGGTATGCCACCATGGCAGATCTCTATGAGCACAAGCTATGACATCAACTCACCCTCAAACTGGATCAGTTCTTGCTCCTTGTGGTTATGCAGGGTGGTGATACACTTATTCAACTATATTACAATTTTATTACAAAATTTGAAACAAAGATAAATCTACTTAAGTTTGCACACTTTGTTCTTATAGTTTCACGTCAGTACATAGAAAAGGAGGCTACTATTAGCTTTTTGGAGGGAGTAATTGAGAAGCTTCGTGGCACAAGGCAGATGAGGATTGATGAACCTATCATATATGTTAGAATGCAAATAGTTGCATTCAAACTTGAGAAAGGTGAATAGAAAGAGTGCAAAAGGTTGCTAGATGATGGCAAAAGCATTCTAGATAGTATGACACATATTGATCCTATAGTCTATGCAAGCTACCATTGGGTCTCATCGCAATATCATAAATCAAGACAAGAGTTTGCTGAGTTTTACAAAAGTTCCCTTCTCTATTTGGCTTATACGACTGTAGAGTCTCTTTCAAAACCATTTAAACTGGATTTGACATTTGAATTATCTCTTGCTTCTCTACTTGGAGATACACTTTTGAAAAGCTTGTCATAAAAAAATTAAAAATTTAGTCAAGTAATAAATCTTATAAAACAACATACATTGTGTGAAGCGTTTGATCTCTCTTTATTTGTTTTGTTGTTGATATTCACTATGTGGTACTCCCGTTTATGATCATTTCATGAGGAAATGTCTTGATGGCTCACGGGTTGCAAGCTAGGGCATCATGCATTATTTATGAGCTCACTGTTTAAGCACCTAATGTCCTTATTTGATTGGCTCATGCTATGTTTGTTATATTGATGCTATTAGATCAAATAGGGACATTAGTAATAAAATAGGGACATCAGTAATAAAATAATACACTTACTATTTTGAATTTGAGCTCAGGCATCATGCAATGTTATTGTTGTCATTGCATGCTTGCTACTATTGTGCACCATAACAACAACAAGAATGCAATATTATGAAATTTTAGGATTAAATTGGTGAGTTTGTATACTTTCTCCATTTTAAACTAACCTATGACTTCAAAGGAGGAATTATGAAATATAGTTGTAGGCAGTTATCTCTTCTATAATGATGGAGGATTCAAAAGTAATGATCAATGAGGTTGATGCTATTAGATCATACATTAATACACTTACTGTTTTGAATTTGAGCTCGGGCATCATATATTATTTTATACACTGTTTATTTTATTGAGACCGTGAGCTTGGCATTTGTAATATATTTCTTGTTATTGGATTAATATTGCCATGTTGTTGAGGTTGTAGATGTCCTTCTACTAATCTTGTATAAACAACATATACCATGTTGACTCATAGCCCATAAGGTGTTGCTTGATAACACATTTGACATCATACTTTTTGCTCCATTTTGGTCTTGATTTAATCACTACATGCATATGTTTCCTGAGTGCACATGTTCTGCAACATAGTTCATTTTAGAAGTGTATGGCTTGACTATGCACATGCATAATTGTAGATAATGATCAATAATAGGGTGCCAGGCATTTCTTAGATCTTTTGGATCTAACCCCATCTTTTCCTTCCTTGCAAGTTTTGGATCATACAAGAGCATACTGGATTGAACCTTGGGTCAACACTTCATTACTTCAGGCAATGTTTGGTACCTTCATTATTTATGTTCATCCACTTATGTATGTTTGCATTCATTCATATTCTTCTAAAATTTGGCTATTAGCGACCATATAGGACCATTCTTGATGTTTTTGGGTCATTTGATGAAAAGATGTAAATAGGGACATCAGTAATAAAATAGGGATATCTTAATCTTTATGAGCTCAAATTCAAAACGGTAGGTGTATTATTTTATTACTAATGTCCCTATTTGATCTAATAGTATCAATATAACAAATAGAGCACCGACCAATCAAATAGGGACATGAGGTGCTCAAACAGTGAGCTCATAAAATAATATATTTAGTCTTAATAAAATCTTATAAAACAACATTTATTGTGTGAAGTGTTTGATCTCTCTTTATTTGTTTTGGTGTTGATATTCACTATGTGGTACTCCCCGTTTATGATCATTTCATGAGGAAATATCTTGATGGCTCGCGGGCTGCAAGCTAGAGCATCATACATTGTTCATGAGCTCATTGTTTAATATTGGCATTGTTTACATCTTTTCATTTGGAATGCTTGATGAACCGCAAGATTTGAGAACTAGGGCATCATTTCTATTACCTTCAAGACATTGTGTGAAGTGTTTGATCTCTCTTTATTTGTTTTGTTGTTGATATTCACTATGTGGTACTCCCCGTTTATGATCATTTCATGAGGAAATGTCTTGATGTCTTGCAGGTTGTAAGCTAGGGCATCATGCATTGTTTATGAGCTCACTGTTTAAGCACCTCATATCCCTATTTGATTAGCTGGTGATCAAACAGTGGGCTCATAAACAATGCATGATGCCCTAGCTTGCAGCCCGCGAGCCATCAAGACATTTCCTCATGAAATGATCATAAACGGGAAGTACCACATAGTGAATATCGATAAAAAATAAAATAAAGAGAGATCAAACACTTCACACAATGTATGTTGTTTTATAAGATTTTATTAAGACTAAATATATTATTTTATTAAGACAAAGTATTTTGAGTTAGTTTTATGTTTTTTTATAAGATTTTATTAAGACTAAATATATGATGTAAACTCATAATTATACTTGATATATATAATACAATGGTATGTAGTATAATCTATACATTTGTGAGATGTGATTAATTCCAGTTATATGATGTTTTGGGATTCAATTGGTGAGTTTGTATACTTTCTCCATTTTAAACTAACCTATGACTTCAAAGGAGGAATTATGAAATATAGTTGTAGGTAGTTATCTCTTTTATAATGATGGAGGAGTCAAAGGTAATGATCAATGAGGTTTCTGCTATTAGATCATACATTAATACACTTACTATTTTGACAACAATAACATTGCATGATGCCTGAGCTCAAACTCAAAATAGTAAGTGTATTATTTTATTAAGACTAAATATATTATTTTATTAAGATTTTATTAAGACAAAGTATTTTGGGTAAGTTTTATGTTGTTTAATAAGATTTTATTAAGACTAAATATATGATGTAAACTCATAATTATACTTGATATATATATAATTCAAAGGAGGAATTATGAAATATAGTTGTAGGTAGTTATCTCTTTTATAATGATGGAGGAGTGAAAGGTAATGATAACTGAGGTTGCTGCTATTAGATCATACATTAATACACTTACTGTTTTGAATTTGAGCTCGGGAATCATGCAATGTTATTGTTGTGCACCATATATTGTTTTATACACTGTTTATTTCATTAAGACCATGAGCTTGGCATTTGTAAAGTATTTTCTATTATTGGATTGATGTCGCCATGTTGTTGAGGCTATAGATGCATTGAATCACCACTGCCATTCTATTTTGATAGCAACAATATAACAAACAGAGCACTATCCAATCAAATAGGGACATCAGTAAGACATTTAATACATTATTACTTCATCATGATGATAAAAATTTCATTGGCTCAAAGCACATAGAATGTGGGTAGCTTCATTACTTCATTAGATCTGTACCTTTTTTAATTTCAATAGCATCATGAAACTTTCTTACTTATCCTTTAAAATGCAGATTTAAATATACTCCATGCCATAGCATTAATGTATAGATGATGCAGATTTGTGTACCTCTTTGTTTTGATGTAGCTTACTCACTGCATGCAATGGGGCCTCCTTGGGGCTGTCAACCATGTTGTGATGTTATGATCTTTACTTGAAATCTATGATGTACTCCTCCCTTAATATGCAGATTTGATGCTTTTCTCCTCTGATTTGATGATGATGTATGCCCCTACCATTTCTTACTCATGCTTTCTCATGACTGCCTTGTGCTGACGGGCATGGTGTGTGACTGTTGTGGGTGCATCATTTGGAAATGATGTCACATCAACACCAGATGAAACAATAACATCTGGTGTTGGTGTTGCATTGTTTTAATGATGTAGTCACAATAGTGATTCACCAGGTGTTCATGCAGACATAAATGCAACCATTTACTTTCTGTAACATTCTTCTGAGTGCATATGTCTTGTAGCATGGTTTTTCTTTCAGAAGTGTATGGCTTGACTATGCACATGCATAATTGTAGATGATGATCACTAATAGGATGCCATTCATTGCTTAGATATTTTTTATCTAACTCCCATCTCTCTTTTCTTTACAGGTTCTGGATCACACAGGGGCACACTAGATTCATACCTGGTTCAAAAATTCATCACTTCAGGCAATGTCTAGCACCCTTATTATTTATGTTCATCCTTTTATGTATGCATGTACTCTTGCATTTTCTTCTAAAATTTATTTTCCTTGTATAGTATATACAAGTTATTTTTCATATATATACATGTAATTTTTAAATGCAAAATTTATTTTCTTTTACATGTATCTTTGCATGAAATGAACACAAATTAAACAAGATCATCTAATAATGCAAACTAAGGTATTGTAGTCACTCATCTAGTAATTAGTTCCCCAAACCATTACTAAGGATTGAACATAAGTCTAAGTCCCCAAACCTATTGTTCTATATGTCCTTATTGCCTTCATAATTTTGGTTCAACCCCTATAGGATGTCCAAGCCTAGAGGCCAAGGAAAGTACCCAAGAGCACTTGAAAGAAAGATGAATGAAATCATTGTCCTTTTGTGGGTAAACCCAATTAAGTGTTCTTCCTTTACATCACAACTCCTACTTGAGGATCCACAATCATAAACTTATGTTTAAGACTTATTATTACCTTGGTCCTTTTGAATCTTAGGATGACATTTCAATTGGGAAAGGCAAACCAAAACCTTTCATAGACCAATAACAACCAAGGCATGTGGGTGCTCTTCTATTGTACAGTTATACTCATAAAATATATGTACAGTTATAAAATTTCATGCATTGAAATTTTATAACACAGTTCCTCTTCATCAAAATACAGTGGAAGTGGTGATTCAATGCATCTACCCACATTCTATGTGCTTTGAGCCAATGAAATTTTTATCATCATGATGAAGTAATAATGCATTAAATGTCTTACTGATGTCTCTATTTGATTGGCTGGTGCTTTGTTTATCATATTGGTGCTATCAAAATAGAATGACAGTGGTGATTCAATGCATCTATAGCCTCAACAACATGGTAGCATTGATCCAATAATAGAAAATACATTACAAATGCCAAGCTCATGGTCTCAATAAAATAAACAGTGTATAAAACAATATATGTTGCACAAAGAGGTACACAAATCTACATCATCTATACATTAATGCTATGGCATGGAGTATATTTGAATTTGCATTTTAAAGGATAAGTAAGAAAGATGCATGATGCTATTGAAATTAACAAAGGTACAAATCTAATGAAGTAATGAAGCTACCCACATTCTATGTGCTTTGAGCCAATGAAATTTTTATCATGATGATGAAGTAATAATGCATTAAATGTCTTACTGATGTCCCTATTTGATTGGTCGGTGCTCTGTTTGTTATATTGCTGCTATCAAAATAGAATGACAATGGTGATTTAATGCATCTACAACCTCAACAACATGGAAGCATTGATCTAATAACACAAAATACATTACAAATGCCAAGCTCATGGTCTCAATGAAATAAACAGTGTATAAAACAATATATGGTGCACAACAGCAGCAAGCATGCAATGACAACAATAACATTGCATGATGCCCGAGCTCAAATTCAAAATAGTAAGTGTATTAATGTATGATATAATAGAAACAACCTCATTGATCATTACCTTTCACTCCTCCATCATTATAGAAGAGATAACTACCTACAACTATATTTCATAATTCCTCCTTTGAAGTCATAGGTTAGTTTAAAATGGAGAAAGTATACAAATTCACCAATTTAATCTTATAAAATAACATATATTGTGTGAAGTGTTTGATCTCTCTTTATTTTTTTTGTTATGGAAATTCACTATGTGGTCTCCTCGTTTATGATCATTTCACGAAGAAATGTCTTGATGGCTCGTGGGCTGCAAGCTAGGGCATCATGCATTGTTTATGAGCTCACTGTTTGAGCACCTCATGTCCCTATTTGATTGGTCTGTGCTCAAACAGTGAGCTCATAAATAATGCATGATGCCCTAGCTTGTAGCCCGTGAGCCATCAAGATATTTCCTCATGAAATGATCATAAACAGGGAGTGCCACATAGTGAATATCAACAAATAAATAAATAAAGAGAGATCAAACACTTCACACAATGCCTTGAAGTTAATAGCAATGATGCCCTAGCTCTCAAAGCTCGTGGGTCTGACTCTTCCAACTATGATCAATTTAATGTTGTAAATCTTGACATAGAATTCGATATCAACCTATCACATATCCATTCCAAATGATATAACTTCATTTGAATAAACATACATGCCAACCATTTGACAAAATGTCCATATGAAATCTAGAGCAATACATTAATTTTATAGAAAATTCATGATTTATAATGCCCCTTGATTTATAATGAATTCAGTTGTAGCAGCTCAATGTGTTTGAACTCAAGAATACCCCTTACTTGGTTTCCTACAAAGCCTTTGGCAAAATCTGTCAGAAAATTAAAAGTTTGGTCAAAGTAATTGTATAAATGAAGGATGAAACACATAGGAAGCTATGATAAGCTATGAGAAGGTGACATGAAGCTAATGAAATGAGGCATCTCCAATTTATTTTGCAGATATACACATTAAGGATCATGTCATATTATACAAGGGAATTCAATCAAAATAAGGAGACAATCGCTAGATTGTTGTCTAACTTTCAAAGAGAAGTCGATGACAAATGTTATTGTCCATGCAAGAGTTGTAACGACTTAAAGACAAGAAGAATCAAAATCAAAACATCAAAGAGACATTATAGGGAGAATGGTAACATTGAAGGGGGGTTTGATTATCATCCAATGGTAAGTTGTTTTTTATATTGTTTTCACAATTAATATACATATGAACCATGGAAGGAGGTTTGATTATCACATTGAAGGGGGTTTGATTATCATCATTTTTATATAGGTCGATCTCCCCAATGTGAATATAGAGGAACATGGAGGTGTGAGTATTGAAGTTGAAGATCATGATCCCATGGAAGATGATCATGTGCCAAAAAACACATTTGAAGATGATGGTATGAATGCATTGATCATTGACACATTTGGTACTAGTGTTACTGGTGCTACTGATGATGATGATTATGATGAGGATGACATTGACATCGTCCATGATATACCTCTACTTGATAAGGTAGCCATGACCTTTTACGAAGGCTCCCAATCTACTCTTTTCTCTATTGTATTATTGTTGGTGAATTTGAAGGTTATGAATGGTTTATCCAACATAGCAATGTCACGTATGCTAAGGTTTGTCATATATGTAATTATAGTCTATAAAAGGTGAAACATGTACCATTAAGATTGTTTATAGTAACGACTTATATTATTTATTGCAGATTGATAGGTGACTTTCTGTTACCACCATCAAATGTTCTCCCTCGCTCATACTGAGAATTATGTGCCACTATGAAACATATTGGAATGGAGTATCAAACAATAGATGCTTGTCCCGAAGATCATATTATTTATTATAAAGAACATGAAAATGCAACAAAATGCCCTAAATGTCATATGAGTAGATATCAAGATGATCAAATGACAAAAAAGGTGCCTCACAAGGTTCTTCGTCACATCCCCATTATTCCACGTCTGAAACGATTATTCAGGTGCAATAGCTTGGCACAATTTATGGATTACCATGCACGTGATAGGAGTTGAGATAACATTATTCGAATGCCTGCAGATGGCTCATCATTTATGGACATAGAGGAAAAGTGGCCACACTTTAAAGAAGAACCTCAAAATCTTAGGCTTTCTCTGGCAGCAGACGGTGTCAATTCACATGGAGAGATGAGATACGTTTACTCGGTGTGGCCTATTTTTGTTATAAATAATAACCTTCCTCCATGGATGTCAATAAAGAGGGAGCACATTATGTTGGCAATGATTGTTCCAAGTATCTTATTATTTTATAGTTATCTACATGTAATTATAAGTCTTGGAGTGAAATGACCACAATAATTATCTGATGTTGTTGTTAATTCAACTAGGTAAGTACCAAGTGAAAGATATGAATGTATATATTGCACCTCTTATCGTCGAGTTGTTGGTGTTATGGAATGGTTTCACTATGTATGACATCTCTAGACCAATTGGACAAAGACAATTTCAATTCCATGCAATGCTTGTATGGACAATTCATGATGCTCCAAGGTTGACATATTTCTATGGTATGTTATGGTGAATTCTAGTTGTACGCGATAATTCAAATTCTAAAAATATACATGTATGCAAATTAGATGTCTAACAACTAGAAATGATAAATTAACTATAAAAGCCAATGAATCTATCTAATGAAAACACAATAAGGAATGCAAAGTAACTATGAAATGATTAAACTAATTTAATTACCTTCACCTACCATGCAGCTTGTCTCCATTGTCCTCCTAGCTTTGATTTCTTAAAGATGTTGAGCTCTCAGATTTCCAATATGAAGCCTTCTCCCAAGATGCTACCAAAGTGTGGAGATTAAATGAAATTGTGTGCACAATAGCTTATGCAAACTAATGGATGAAATGTAAATGAAATGGTGATTGCTATGAAATGCTTGATTGCTTGAATGCTTGGATGCTTGTTATCAAAATACCTATTAGCTCTCAAATGGGAAATGAGGCTCCTTTTATAGAGTTTTAGAGGATCTAGGCCTAGGTGGCACAATCCTACGGTTGAGAATGAAAGGTGGAAGATCCTAGGGCTAGGATTGGCTTGGTTAAAGGAGTTGAGAGAAAAAGGGATGTAGTTGGAATGTGAGAGGAAGAATAGGGATGATGTTCCTCTCACATTGACATGGAGGAGAAGAAGGTGGAAGGGAAAGACACATGTCAAGTGTCTCACAAAGACCAAAGAGAGAAAGAGGGAGAGACCTTTTCCTCATGAGGACTCTTTGCACAAGTGTCCTATGAGTCACCCTTGACCCTTAGAGGTGGCTTGAAAAGCTCCTTAGGAATAGGAAATGTCCCTTGACTTGGTTGTTGAGAGGACATGTGGTCATGAGACCAAGTTCTATGAGACCACATAGCCCTTAAGAATAAGACATGTGTGGGTGAGGATAAATATGAATAAATAATTAATAATAATTATTTATTTTAGCCAAGGTGATGTGTCAGGTGACTAGGTAGATGAAGTGAATTAGAAGACTTAGTCATATTTAGGTGATTGTGTATTTAATTAAATTACTTAAATAGACTATTTAGAAGACTTAGGATATAGAATTAGACTATAGTGAATTTATAAAATAAATTGAATAATTTACTTAATAAATAGAAGAAATAAATATTAATTAAATAATAAATATTTAATTAATTTATCAAGTCAATAGTAATTAAATAATAAATATTTAATTAATAAATGAAGCTATTTTTAAGTGTATACATTTTGCCCCTCTTTGAAATAATGTGCTGGTCACATTGTTTCAAAGAAAAATCAAGCATTTTTGCCCCTGCCCCAAACAATGTCTCAAACGACCTATGCATGCCCCCTCGAGAGATTGATTGACAAAAAAAATTATTTGAATTTTTATTGGATTTTGTGATTTTTTTTAAAATTTTTTTTTGTGTTTTTGTACAATCAATCTCATGAAAGAATGATAGAAAATATGGAGGAAAATGGGGTGGAATGGAAGAAAAATGGGAGATAGGGTCCACACACCAAGCACATCAGGTCCACAGGCTATAAATAGGGCTAAGGGGTCCACAATAGGCTCATTGTGCACACTTGTCACTTGGAGATCAAAGTGCGAGAAAGAGAAGAGCAGAGCTGCCAGGATGTCATTCCCCTTGTTATATCACCACTTCGAGAGAGTCAGACGCTTCCAGTGACCACCCGATTTGGGTGAGCCGGTAGGTGATTCGATCTTCCTTCGTAATTTCATGATGTGATGCATGTTAATGTATAATTTTAGCATGTTTAGGGTAGATCAAATGGTAGAATTAGATTAGAAAATTTTATTGTTCTAGGCGGAATACGAATGCACAGTTGCGGCGCATCAATGCGCAACAACTTGTGATGTTTGCGTAGAAATTCAAATTTTTTGTGCATTCGTTAAGGATAAGTGTGCATTCATACTAGGAGAATGGTAGTGCTGCACAAGCATGAAATAAAAGTGCGCATAGGTACTTGCTGCACATGTGTTATGAAAAGCTGTGCAAATGGTCAATAAAATAGTGCATATTTTTAAAGCTGCGCAAATGTCAGTAAATGTTGCGCAAATGTGGAAGAAGACTGCGCATCGATAAAAACTTGCACAAATGTGAAAGAAAGTTGCGCATGCATGTTTCAATGCAATGCATATGTGTGAAGTGATAGAATGTGGTGAAAAGAGATAGTCAATTAGGTCAAACTTGATGTCGATAAGCCGATTTGATCTGTCGGTGGTTGATTGTGATCGATTTGATAAAGATTGGTAACATTGTAGCATGTTCACTAGTTAGCCAGTCTGAAATAGACAATTGATAGAATCATCTGTTGAAACATGTGATAAACATGTTTGAAATTGATATGATAGCATAAATAGATTGATAGACCAGTTTATCAAAATCTGATAGGTTGATTGTTGTTGACTTGAATAGGAGGATATCACAGATGTTTTGATGTCACAGGAGAGATATCCCGTCACACAAAATCTGAGACCAGCATTGTCAGAGATAGAGAGACTGTTGATTGGAGCGTCGGGACTTTACTATGTGATTTACATGCCTGAGATTCGGGCAAATTTGAGCATGATGACCGCATTAGTTGAGAGATGGCACTTGGAGATGAGTACTTTCCATCTTCCAACAGGGGAGATGACAGTGACACTAGAGGATGTATATCACATCCTCTGGCTTCCCATCACAGGAGAGTTAGTGTAGTGCGATGGACACGATGGAGTCACAGAGTGTAGAGCCGTCTTTAGGGATGAGGATATAGATGATGGAGAGATTAGTTGGGAGGATATGGTTGACTTGTATGACCCTCTTCTAGTGGTTTTAGCAGGCACGATTGGGGGATTCATATGCCCTGATCGGAGGTCACACAGATTTGCAGTTGGATGGGGCCGCACATTACAGCGGGTGATGGAGGGGACCCGATTTGCTTAGGGGGTGTGTTTATTAGCACACCTATATCACAATTTACATCAGGTGGTGTACCACGGGGGTGCATCTCTATCAGCAGGGGTGACACTACTCCATGTGTGGGCATGGGAGCATATTGCAGTGACTAGACCATTGGTGATTAGATTCTGGGGTGTAGGGCAGCCCTATATTCATTTGTACTCCTCAGTTTTGTCTTAGGAAAAATTGGGACATTTAGAGTTTTGGTGGTACACGTTTGATACATTGGACACAGTGACATGGAGACCCTACCTAGGGTGTGAGCCGTGGGATGATGAGCGGCAGCTAGGATTTTGTTTTGAGTCACGATGGTTGATAGGGCAGATGCCCTTTATTATTGAGCGACAGTTGGTTAGCCAGGTTCTATGACAGTTTGGCAGGATACAAGGTATGCCCTAGGGAGTGACTAAGTTTGCATGGACACATCAGGAGAGATGAGATTGGGGGCCCATGGCATCATTTGATGTTGCTCGGTAGGAGTTTTTGGATGCACCATTCCAGGCATGGTCTATGAGGTAGACAGTTGTCGATCCTGGGATGACGATGAATTTGGAGTAGTTTTTGAGAGATCATCCTGTACCACGCATCACAGATCCAACAACGAGACCTCCAGAGAGAGATCCCATAGACAGACATCGGGGGAGGTGGCGAGGATGAGATAGGAGAGGACGAGGGAGAGGAGGAGATGGAGGAGGTGGAGATGGAGGTGGCGGAGATGGAGGGAGAGGTGAGAGAGCTGGCCCATGGATGAGGGGAGGTGGAGTGAGGCAGAGGTTACAGGGACGAAGACAGCCTCTGGTACAGCCAGCACAGCTAGCTACAGGAGCTCCCTTATAGGTACCAGTCACTCAGGTACAGATACCAGTTGCTACAGTACAAGGAGTAGATGCACAGGGATAGGCACAGGTGCCACAAGTACAGGTACAGGGATAGGCAGGGCAGGCACAGGATGATGTAGACATTCTATTAGCCCAGGTTGGTGTGGTACAGGGTGGTGTATAGGATGTGGCTGACGCTGAGATGCCAGATGTACAGGCACAAGATGAGTAGGCGGACATGGACATCGGGGGACAAGATCCCTATTTACAGAGAGACGTGGTTGAGGAGGAGCCAGATATTGATGCACTTCTAGTCAGACTAGTAGTTACATAGGTATAGGCAGAGTGGGTGCTAGGTCTAGAGAGATAGATTGGGAGGCTAGAGCATCAGATGGATGTCCTGAGACATGAGCAAGATGCAGTGATTGAGAGACTCGGGGAGTCTGAGATGCTACTAGATGAGTTACAAAGGATAGAGGACCTAGGTCCCCATGGAGATATCATGAGAGCCATGATACATGCCGGGAAGGATATATCCTACTGGCGAGAGACATACAGATAGGCAGTCCCGAGGGATCAATGGATCAGAAGTTATAGGGAGAGCTCAGTGGCGATCAGGACGGTAGTGCGTGATAGAGGAGCACTGATGGGTGGAGAGGGTGTGTCATCATGCCCTCCGAGAGCACCGACAAGTTCAGGAGGTCAGGGTGGATCCTCAACATCAGGGAGTGCAGCAGCACAGGGCCACATTGCATCCCATAGACAACGACAGACAGAGTCTGGAGGTAGTGGTTCATAGATGTTGAGAGAGCATTGTATACATTGTTGTACCATTATGATTCATTGTATCATTATATTTTGACTTGATGGACACTGACTATGGACACATTGTTATTGATTTATATCATTGGACATTCAGACATTTTGTTGTTTTATGGATTGTATATGATGGATGCTATATGATTGACTCTATATATATAGTGATATAGTTCTATCATGATTTTATTTGATGATTTATATACATGTGCGTACTGACATATGCAGGATGTGATGATTTACTTTAATATGCATAAAATGTATGTCTTAGAATGCAAAATGATTTATATCCTGATTTGATATTTTTGATGCTTAATGGTTAATAATCATATGATGGTGATATAAATGCATGTCTTAAATGAGTTTACTAATGCTATGGGATTATCAATGCAATGTTGTGATGAACAATGTGGATAATGGATAATAAATAAATGATGTAAATGAATGATAATGTATAATAAATGATAATGTACCTAAGATGATTGAATGTAATAACTGATAACATGATAAAAGAAAATGAGATGAAACGATAGCTATAATAAATGATCAAATTATATATATAAATGAACAACTCCTAATGAAGATAACATGTGTCTCTAAATGTTTAAGTGCAAAATGTTAAATGCAAAAAGTCGTAATATGTTTGGTTGTCCAAATGTCCTCAACTTAAATAACAATGTATCTGACACAAGAAGAATATACTAAGAGAACAGATAACCTAATAAGAAAGGTAACCTATAATTCTCTATAAAAGGAGCACTGATATATAAGTCATGAACTGTTTTAATGAAATGCAATATGAAATGAATGTATCTCCACAACTTTAGGTAACATCTTAGAACTTCATAATAACTAGAACTTGAGTTTCATCATTGAGCTTGTTATGTTGCAAGAAAATGCAAGCATCATGGTATAATTAAACCAGGATGACCTGAGCACTTTTTGCATGGAGTTTAATAGTGCAAACTTGACAAGCATCTAGGTATAATTGAACCAGGATGACCTGAGTTTCATTTGCATAACAGATAAGGAATATTCCCCCCCTCCATCGGGGAACAAATATTTGGAGTCGAGGTATGAGATGGCGTATCACCATAAATAGCATTTTTTCGAACAACATGATTTGTATGTTGTCCATACTATGAAATGGATGAAGGCACTTATACATAGACACCCCAATTACTTGTTCCTTCGATTTCATCAGAAAATACCCTACAAACAACAATCAAAGAAAATATCATGCCCCATCCTGGCTATTCTAATCAATGACATATGAGGTTCAAACTCATGTCAAAGATATCCTGAAATAGCATAGGAAACATGATAACAATGAAATCTAGATATGAATGCATAAGTTATAACAAATCATTCTAACATGCCTGCCATGAATATACATTTCTTTTGCCAAAAAGATTGATTTAGGATATGATGATCAATTCAAGTGATGATGTATAGTCAAGATGTATAGATAAGCAGTCACAATTCGAAAGATAGATCATAGATTCTGATTTAGCATGAAGATACCATTGTGAAAGAGCATTTGATTGTGTTTGCCTTGCCTGGTGAAAATAACTCCATTATGTCCTCTAAGAGTCATGAATATCATAGATCCACTTCCCAAACTAGGTCGAGGACATGCCCCCAGCTAGGTGATGGACTGACTTATTATGGTTGAAGAAAGATGCAACAAGACTAGGATGAAGACCATGACAAAAGATCAAGCTATGATGGGATTTTATTACGGATAGATACAATGGATGGTGTACGAATTGGCCATTTTATTATGATATATACATGGTGGGGACAAGGACTGAGCAACTATTTTATTATGGATATATACAAGGAACGGACACACTAGAAGAATCCTAATAGATAGAGGAGCTAACTTGTCACACATAGCGCCTGTTTCCAGATTTTCACCGTATGCTTTTATTGCAGTTTTTCTTTTGATTTTTTGATGATTTTTTTTATTTTTTTATTTTTTTATTTACAGAATATATATACAGACTATATACATGCCCCTTGCATTGAGATTTCAAGGATAGAACTTCTTGAGATGGATGCTGTTAAGAGGTTCATCCAAGGGATCCCCTTCAGGTGTAGATAACTAATAGGCTCTAGAACCATAGACTGTTGTAACCACAAAAGGTCCTAACCAATTAGGTTCGAACTTGCCCTTCTTTTCATGGTGCTGTTGATTTTTTGGATTTTCTCGAAGGACTAAGTCACCCAACTGAAAGTCTCTAATCTTTACCTTGTTGGTGTAGTGACGGGACAGACACTGCTGATAAACTTTCAAATGATCATAGGCGCACTGACGGTGTTCATCTAGGAGTTCCAATTTAGTCAAGCGTGCAACTCTATACTCTTCATCAGGAATTAAATCTTTAAGAGTAACACGAAGTGAAGGCAACTCGACCTCGAGGGGCAGGACTGCTTCAGATCCATACACAAGGGAGTATGGAGTGGCTCCAGTAGGAGTACGGATGGAGGTGCGGTAAGCCCATAAGGATGGATTAAGTTGGAGATGCCAGTCACGGCCAATGTCATTGATAGTCTTTTGTAGGATTTTAACAATTGTTTTGTTTGACGCCTCAGCTTGGCCATTTCCTTGAGGATAGTAGATGGTGGAATAGTTGTGGGTGATGTGGAATTTAGCGCACAAGTCATCCATGTCTTGGTTTTGAAACTGTTTCCCATGATTAGTGATAAGATACATATGTATACCATATCTTCAAATGATATAGTTTAAGATAAACATGGAGATTTGTTTCCCTGTGGCGGTAATTAATGGAACAGCCTCAATCCATTTAGTGAAGTATTCTGTGGCAGTGAGAATCCATTTGTGGCCGTTGGAAGATGGAGGATTGATAGCACCCACGAGGTCGAGTCCCCATCGACTGAATGACAAAGTAGTTGTAAAAGGATGTAACTCTTGTGCTGGAGCATGGATAAGGTTTCCATGTATTTGACATTTCTTGCATGCCCTAGAAAAATGAAAAGAGTCTGCTTCCATGGTAGGCCAATAATAACCCATACGCATGAGTTTCTTAGCCAAAGAAGGACCACTCGAATGTGTCCCACAAATACCTTCATGTACATCACGTAAGGAAAGTTGAGCTTCATCATGTTTGAGACATCACAGGAGAGTACCGTCAAAACCTCGCTGATAAAGGGTGTCGGATATTAAGATATAGCGGGAGGTTTGGCGGAGAAAAGTTCATTTTTGATTGCGGGATAGGTCGGGAGGTAGAGTGTTATCTTTGAGGTAAGAATAGATCTTTCCATAGGTTGGGGAGTCATGTCCAATCAAATGACATATAATACTCATATCAGGCTCATCATATGTAGGACAAGTCAAGGATTCCACCAAGAACTCAAAATGGGCCTTGGTATCTTCTATATTAAATAAAGAAGCAATCGTTGCCATGGCATCGACAGCCTTGTTTTTATGCCGAGGAATCTGCTCAAAAGTGATGACAAAGAAATAATTTTTAAAGTCATCAACCATATGTTTATATGGCAATAACTTATCATCTTTGGTCTGGTAATCATCATTAACCTGGTTAACAATCAATTGAGAATCTCCGTAGACATTTATTTCAGATATGTTCCATTGTAAAGCCATTTTTAACCCAATCAGCAAAGCCTCATATTCTGCTACATTATTGGTGCAAGGAAATAACAACTTGAAAGATTTTGGAATAGTGTATCCTTGTGGCGTGATAAAAAGAATACCGGCTCCTGAACCCTATTGAGTGTATGAGCCATCAAAGTATAATTTCCATGTTTGTGTAGACAAAGCTAAGATATGAGCATCAGGAAACTCTGTGTGTATAGGTTGGTCATCTATTAATGGAGCATCAGCTAGTTGATCTATGATGACTTGACCTTTGATAGCCTTCCTATCTACATATTCAATATCAAACTCACTAAGTAGCATGACCCACTTAGCCAACCTGCTTGTCAATGCAGTCTTGCTTAACAAATACTTTAAAGGATCAATCTTTGCAATAAGCTGAGTAGAATGTGACAACATGTAATGTCGCCACTTCTATGAAGCAAAGACAATAGCTAGACATGCTCTTTCAATAGGGGAATAGTTTAACTCATATCCCACTAAAGTGCGACTGATGTAGTAGTTGGCTTTTTCTTTTCCTTCATGATCTTACTGAGCGAGAAGAGCACCTAGTGAGATTGTCGTGGCTAAAATGTAGAGCAAGAGTGGCTTGCCTGGAATTGGTGACATCAGAGTTGGAGGATTCGCTAGATACTGCTTGATTTTTTTGAAAGCTTCCTCACACTTATCATCCCATTGGAATAAGATATTTTTATGCACCAAATGTTGAAAGGGATGACTGCGATCTGCTAGTTGAGAAACAAATCTTCGAATGGATTGTAGATGCCCCTGTAAAGATCTTAGCTGACTGATGTTAGTGGGGGAAGCCATCTCCAATATTTCTTTAACCTTTTCTGGATCTACTTCGATTCCTTTAGCTGAGGTAATGTACCCTAACAGTTTGCCAGATGTGACCCCGAATGCACATTTCTTTGGATTGAGTTGAATCTGATATTTTTCCATCCGGGTGAATATTCTATCCAACACTCTCAAATGACTAGCTCTATCTTTGGATTTTGCTAAAATGTCATCAACATAATCTTCCATGATGGTATGCATCATATCATGAAAGAGCGTGGTCATGGCTCTTTGGTAAGTTGCTCCAACATTTTTGAGGCCAAATGGCATCACATTCCAGTAGTATGTACCCCATGGACAAGTAAAAGTAGTTTTTTCCTAGTCTTCTGGTGCAATCTTGATTTGGTTATAGCCAAAAAATCCATCCATTAATGATAACATCTCATGCCCAGCTGTTAGGTCAACAATCATATCAATATTTAGCAAAGGGAAGTCATCTTTCGGACAAGCTTTATTAAGATCTTGAAAATCAATACAAATCCTGATAGACTTGTCTAGTTTTGAAACTGGAACAATATTTGAAATCCACTCAGCATAATCAATAGCCCGAATGAATCCAACATCTAGGAGCTTCTTCAATTCTGCTTTCACCATTAGAGCAATATGAGGATGCATTTTGCGGAGCTTCTGCTTAACTAGTTTTACACCTGGTTTGATAGATAGATGATGCATAATGAGATTGGGGTCCAAACCAGGCATATCAGCATAGGACCAAGAAAAGTTGATTTGTCATTCTCTGAAGAATTTTGCAAAAGCTTCTTTCTCTGATTCTATCAAGGATGCTGCTACTTTGAGGATGCGTGGAGACTCCTCTGTTCCAATGTTAAGTGGTACTGTTGGTTCTATAAGAATGGCAGATTGCTCTCGATCTAGATAGTTGGGAAGAGTGTCAATCCTTCCATCGTTAGGCACCTCAAAGAGGTTTTCACCATCCGATGCATCTTTTCTTTTTACTATTTTTGGATCTAATACTGCCACCGAGTGGTTTTCACCATTAGATCTACTGATTATTTTTATATTTTTATGATTGAAAGGATTGGCACTCTCTCCAAAATAGGCCATGTCATTGAGTTCTATCGGAAATCTTGACTTGTGATCCTTTGGTGGTAAATGATCCCTGATACCAAGATAGTCAATGATTGCATCATCATTATGGAAGACATCAAGTTCTGGGTGATCGGGAGAATCCCAATCAATAAGGTCAGGATGGACAAGGGGCATTGGATCATTTGGGTCGGTTTCAAAAGCAAAGATGGTATTGATGGAAAAGTTGTCAAGGTTTATGATAGTATCAGTGAGGTCTATTTCCATACTCTCATCCGAATCATCTGTCACAAGATAATGCTCACTTCGCTCATGATCAACAAGAGTAGTATTACGTGGGACCAATCCTAGTGAGTCACTCATTGAAATCTCACCCTCATGGTAATCATTACTATATTGATGGACAACATTGACTCCTATTTCTTCAGTACCATCAGATAAGGAATCCCATTCATAATCATTAGAATCAGAATCATCATTATCTTCAAGTCTATCAATGATTCTTTGAGCTATCCTTTGTTTCTCTGGATCTACATACATACCATGCTTTCTGAATTGTAAGGCAAGAGCTTTAGATGTCTCATGAAAAGGTGGTATTTTTGCTTTTCCTTTTGGTTCTTGTGGTCCTTCTCCTTTATATCCTAATCCTGTAGTGTCTCTTTGATAATTGGGATTTTGCAAAATTGGTTTTATAACACCTTCTCTTTGTAACCCTAGAGGTCCAACACCTTGATATCCCATCTTTTGTAGCAAAGTATACCCTTTTCCATAGACATCAGGTGATATACATTCATGTTTAAGATCCTCTTCAATCTTCTATGTCTTAAGCCAATAATTTGCATTACGCTCAGCTGCCTCTTTGGATATTGTGCCCCCACTTATAAATGTGTTATAAACAAGTGTGGAAGGGGGTTCTGATTGTTGTTTAATGATCAAAGATCTACCATATGATTTGGGAGATAAAGGTAACTCAGTGATACAAAGAGCTTGACCTAAAGTATATTCTCCCATACTTCTTTCTTTGATGTCTATCTTGATCCCATCTAATTTAGAAGTTGATGCTATATTACTAGGGTCACTGGGTGTAGTTGTAGAAGATCCAGTATGATTATAGGGAACCAAAGAATCAGAAATCTTCACATTGCTACAATATTGAAAAGGATTAGAATCTCCTTTGATAGTGATCTCCTGACCACTGTGAGGGAATTTTATACATTGGTGATAAGTTGATGGCACAACTTGCATGGAATGAATCCATGGTCCTCCCAAAAGAATATTATAAGCAAGATCCATATCCAAAACTTGATAAGATACATCTTGGACAATAGGACCAATTCTAATTGGAAGAACAACGGACCCCTTGGATGATCTCTCTTCCTCATCATAGGCTTTTATTGTGATTTTCTTTTTTGGATCAACGACATTCTCAGAAAATCCCAATGCAAGGACTAACTTTAACGTGCAGATATTCAAGCCAGCTCCCCCATCTATTAATACTCTTTTAATCTTGTGATTCTGTACAAGGACTTTGATATGTAAGGGAGCATTATGAGGTTGGGTAATGGCTAAATCATCATTTTTAGTAAAGGAAAAATAGTGTGGGGTTGTTAAATGGCCCACCATAGCTTGAAATTGATCAGGATCTAGAGTTGTTGGAACCTAGGTCTCTAAGAGAGCTTTTTCAAGGATATCTTTATGAGATGGGGAAAGACGCAAAAGCTCTAAGATGGATATTTGGGCAGGTTTTTTTTTGAGCTGTTCCAAAAGATTGTACTGGTTGGAAGTATTGGGTATGGACTTTGGGACATAAACGGACTTGTTCTAAGTAGTGTTTGGTTTAGACTGGACTCCTTGGAGAGTAACCTTGGCTTGAGCACGAGTAGTAGCATGGATTGGTTGACTCTCTGATTTTCCCTTTATGGTAATGACATTGGCATAATATGCAGAAGGATGACAGTCAGAAATGTTACCAACATATCTATAGGGTGTGTTATTATAATTGGCTTGGTTGTCACCCTTATTGTTGGAAGAACCTCCCTTTTCATGCTCAGGAAGTGGATCTTTGAAGGCCGTATGTGATTCATTCGAGACATGTCTGTCAACTCTAATTTCACCGCTTTTGATTAAGTCTTGGATCACATTTTTAAGCCTTTGGCATTCATTGGTTATATGTCCTTTTCCTCTGTGGAATTCACAATAATCATTTCCATTCCACCAAGAAGGCTTCACTCTAGGTTCATAATCTTTCGGTTCAGGAAGAGTGATGAGTTTCTTGGTGATTAACTTCTGTAATGCTGATTTGAGAGATTCCCCTAAAGGAGTAAAGTTTCTTCGAGGTGAGATAAAAGGAAATCTTGGTTTAGGTGAATCCTTGGTGGTATTTTGATTTGCTGACTGATTTTTGTATGTAGCTTGAGTAGCGTTGGTTGTACTTGTGAGATTTAGAAGAGGTTTTGTTAGTTGGACATTACGATTATCAACAATTCCATCATTGACAATGTTTTTGTTTTATTCCAAAATTTTGATTTGTCATTGTTGGAATTGGAATTATAAGTGTTGGAATTCAAATTTGACGATCCAGCATTGTCTTTGGAATAAAGTTTTATCTCACCTTTTCGGACCATGGCTTCCTCAATCTTGATACCATTTTCTATGAGCTTATTGAAATTTGGTGGACATTGCAATTGTAACCTATAACTCATTTCTGGTGTAAGGTTATGCAAAAAAATATCCATCTTTTCTTGTTCAAGAATCGTTCATGGATATTTGGCAAACAATTGACGCCATCTTTGCAAAAAAGTAAGGAAGGGTTCTCCATTCTTTTGATATGTATTGCAAAGATCAAGCATAGTGACTTCATGTTTGATGTTATATGAATAATGAGTCACGAATTTGTCCAAAAGCTCATTGAAAGATTTAATGCCTGGGGGTAGTTTGGAGAACCATTCCATAGCTTGTCCTCCTAAACTTCATGGAAATAGTCACATAAGATAAGTGTCATTGTGAGCGACTTCAATACAGGCAGCACAAAACTCACAAATGTGGTCTTGTGGATCCGAATTCCCTTTGTATTTGTCAAATTTTAGTACCTCAAAATGTGGAGGGAATGGAATCATTGCTAAGTTCTTATCAAAAGGATAAGGACATATATCATCCAAAGAATACTTCTTAGTTGATGATCCAGTTTGGATATCACGAATTTGTTGTTGAAGCATCTGGATTTGTTGTAGGACTGGATCCAAAGATAATGTGCTTCTTTGCATGTTTTGGGAAACATTATGCTGTTGAGTATGTTGAGGATCATTGGATTGCTGATTATTTTGAAAAACATTTTGTTGTTGATCACTATGGGATGCATTGGATTGTTGATTGATTTGAGAAGCATTGGATTGTTGATTGATTTCTTTTGCTCCATGAGGGTCTTGAGAACTTTTAAGGATATCTTAATTTTTCGTATGAGCTGGTTCTCTAAGATAGGTAACATCAAAATCACTTGGTAACTTAGCTCCTTGTTGAGCAAGCATGAGGAAATACATCTCTTTATCCAAGCCTAAGAGTCGTTCCATGACTTGTAAAAATTTAGGATCTTGTGCAGCATCCCTAAGTTCCTCATCAGTAGGTTCGTCATCAAATATGAGAGGATGAGTTTTCTTAGGAGGCTCTTTGGGCCAAAGATTCTCTTCATTGTTGGTATTGCCTTCCATTTTGTCTAGGGATTTTGGATTAATAGGTTGTTTGAGTTTCTGAGATCGAGTTTGAACCATAAAATAGATGAAATTGATTGTGGGATGAAAGATTTTTGATAAAAAGATATGGAGAATGATTGGTGGAAAAGATATGATAAGTACTGAAAATTGGTGTCAAGAAACAATAATCTAAGTAAGCTTGATGGTTAAGGATGATATATCCTGATATGATAAGCTCACCAAGATCAAAGTCTGATAGATAAGGTAAATTTTCAACACCACACTGAGAATCTTAAGATTGGAAGAAAGTGATTTGTTGACTCTTGAGGAAGGAATGATGATGAAAAGTGATGAAAGTGGTCAAATTAGAAATCAGAGGTCTATGTAACTCGACTGTTGTTCTAGAATCTTACTAAGGATGAAAACGGGTATCTGAAAAAGTGATTTTGAAATTCAAAAGCCTGTGGGAATGCTCTTTGTTGTAAATGCGTAGGACAGTGTGATATATGTGCAATAAACTGAAACAAATGCGCAACAAATTTTGACAGATGCGATTTGATAAATGTAAATGAGCAGTAACAAAGATCGTATGCGCGGCAAGATTTGATGTATGCACAGGTTGTCAAATTTTTGATGATTTTGCTGGTTTGATGATTTGGAATTTTTTTTTTTCTGATGTTTTCTGGTTTTTGGCAAAGTAAAAATGCATAAACACACACACGCAAGACAAAGATGATTTTAATCTAATTTAATCTAGTATGAATGCACAAACACGCTTACAATCCTAAGGTTGGCAAGGACGATATCTGCTGAATCCCCACTAGGATAATAAAATCCAGCCACACAAATCCACAACGGACAGCCTAGGAACTTGGAGGCACGGGCTCCTCCTTACAGTGCACTCACTTCTCAGGCACACCAAGTTCTGAATTCAATGGGTCATTACTTCCCAAAGAACTACTATCTCTACTATGAACCGTGAGTAATGTGGGGTGTCTTCAGGAGGTTGGGTGACTCCTTGAGCCAGCAGATAGAAGGTTTTTGGCTACTAAACAAAAGTTTTTAGTAAGGACATCCGTTCAGGTGGTTGTGATCAAGTCATTTTCCCAATTAAGGGGGCTCTCCCAATCCTTTCAAAGCAAGGCTTTCACCTCTACTAAGTAGGACTTTAACGCACCACTAGGGTACTGGAGGAGATTTTGGTTGCCACAAAAAATTCACACCTGTCTAATGTGAGACTAATCACACTAGCATTTTTTATATACCGGTTTGGAAGGGCTTGGCTTTAACCTGTTACCGGTTGGGTCATTCCTTGGGGTGAGTACCTCTTTTCCCACCAAAGACCACCCTCTAAAAATTATAACAGTTTATCTTACACCCAAGGTCCATGAATGGCGAGGGGAGAGGATACGTTGTTATAATTTTGGGATTACAGATATGCTATTAAGCAAAACACAATAGACACTTGAATCTATGCTAAGGAAGACACACAAAGCAAGAACATGTCGTATTTTAAGCCCAAACAAGATTATAGTTTATTTTGCAAACCCCTTGGCAATCTGCAATCAAACCGTTAGAAATATTTTTAGCAATGGGGTCTTCAAAATCACGTCCTGCAAAACAGCCTAAAAAAACTACTAGAACGAACAGACACTTGTTAAAATGTTAGCTAAAAACAAATCTAACAGAAAATTAAATTTTTCTATAGAAGCTGGTAAATGTGCAGAACAGTTAAATCAATGTGCAACAAGTATGGATGTATGCGCAGGAATGATGTATGCGTGAAATAGTTTAATGAATGCGCAGTCTGGTGGTATGTATGCGCAGTTACTATGGATGCATAGCGAAAATAGATATATGTGCAAGATAGTTGAATGAATGCGCATAAAATATGACAGAGAGGAAAAACCAGATGGGAGAAAATGGATGCCCAGCGGAAATGAACAAATGCGCAGGAATCATGGACAAATGCACATAAATAACTTGTAGAAAAACCTGCACATGAAAAACTAAAAATTGAAAGTGAAAAGCCCGGTTGGGCCCTCTTTCTAGCACCAAAAATGTATGCAAATTAGATGTCTAACAACTAGAAATGATAAATTAACTATAAAAGCCAATGAATCTATCTAATGCAAACACAATGAGGAATGCAAAGTAACTATGAAATGATTAAACTAATTTAATTACCTTCACCTACCATGCAACTTGTCTCTATTGTCCTCCTAGCTTTGATTTCTTGAAGATGTTGAGCTCTCAGATTTCCAATATGAAGCCTTCTTCCAAGATGCTACCAAAGTGTGGAGATTAAATGAAATTGTGTGCACAATAGCTTATGAAAACTAATGGATGAAATGTAAATGAAATGGTGATTGCTATGAAATGCTTGATTGCTTGAATGCTTGGATGCTTGAATGCTTGAATGCTTGGATGCTTGTTATCAAAATACCTATTAGCTCTCAAATGGGAAATGAGGCTCCTTTTATAGAGTTTTAGAGGATCTAGGCCTAGGTGGCACAATCCTACGGTTGAGAATGAAAGGTGGAAGATCCTAGGGCTAGGATTGACCTGGTTGAAGGAGTTGAGAGAAAAGGAGATGTAGTTGGAATGTGAGAGGAAGAATAGGGATGATGTTCCTCTCACATTGACATGGAGGAGAAGAAGGTGGAAGGGAAAGACACATGTCAAGTGTCTCACAAAGACCAAAGAGAGAAAGAGGGAGAGACCTTTTCCTCATGAGGACTCTTTGCACAAGTGTCCTATGAGTCACCCTTGACCCTTAGAGGTGGCTTGAGAAGCTCCTTAGGAATAGGGAATGTCCCTTGACTTGGTTGTTGAGAGGACATGTGGTCATGAGACCAAGTCCTATGAGGCCATATAGCCCTTAAGAATAGGCCATGTGTGGGTGAGGATAAATATGAATAAATAATTAATAATAATTATTTATTTTAGCCAAGGTGATGTGTCAGGTGACTAGGTAGATGAAGTGAATTAGAAGACTTAGTCATATTTAGGTGATTGTGTATTTAATTAAATTATTTAAATAGACTATTTAGAAGACTTAGGATATAGAATTAGACTATAGTGAATTTATTAAATAAATTGAATAATTTACTTAATAAATAGAAAAAATAAATATTAATTAAATAATAAATATTTAATTAATTTATCAAGTCAATAGTAATTAAATAATAAATATTTAATTAATAAATGAAGCCATTTTTAAGTGTATACAATACATATTTAATCTAATTGTGTTGTTATCTTGTAGGTCTTCAAACAAAGGGAAAATTTGCATGTCCAATGTGTGGTCCAAATTTAAAATCTCATCATTCCAAAAGTTTAAGAAAGCAGGTGTTTGATGAGTATAGGTAGTTCCTCTCGAGAAATCATAAGTATTTGAGTACGGAAAGACATCATTTCAATGGGAAAGAAGAGACTACATCAAAGCCTCGAATAATGACACCTCACATATGGCAATTGGAATATAATAGAATTCGAGGTAATATCATTCCACCTAATGGTTGATGTTTGAAAATTATATATTTTGATTGTGTTTTGTTGGTTAATTATGTAGTTGATGATCTTGAAGATCATGAAGGTATCACCGACCAGCTTCCAAAGGGACTAAAATGTTATCCCAGAGAATTTAGTAGGCTACCCTACTATGAGTAGCTACAAATTGTGCATTTGTTTGATACTATGCATATTGGAAAGAATGTAACAGAGACACTATGGAAAATATTGGACGGAAGGCGTGACAAAAAAAAATTTGGCAAAATTTGTAGTGACATTCATGATTCCAATCATGCAATAAAAAATATCATTGAATCAAATAGAAATGGAGACTGGATTAATGCAAGTGTTATTCCTTGGTTATTAACAGAGCAACAAAGTAATGCCATAAAAACAGTCATCCAAAAAATTTGATTTCCTACAAGATTTTCTACGGATATAAGCAATCTCATATCAAAGAAAAATGATTTTGGGTCAAGGATGAAAATGCATGATTGGCATACCTTCATCAAGGTAAGTCATAGTATTTTTTATTTATAATATATTTTTTTAACTACATTCAATTTTTATTGTATGAATTGATCACTTGACAATTGTTTCAATATTTGCTACCCCTATCTCTCCCAGAGAACTTCGACAATAATATCAAACAAGTGATATATGATCTTGGAAAATACATGAGGTAAGCAGTGATATTTGTTCAATATATCAAACAATAATATCAAACAAGTAATATATTGTAAAGTCTTGTATTTATATATTTATGTGTCTTGAATCTCTTGTAGGTGGTTTTCATCTAAAAAATTCATAAAGAAGATATTAAATATTGGAAGAAAAGAATTTGTCGACTAATGTGTGAAATGCAAAAGTATTTACCTTCAGCTTTTTTCAATGCACAAGAACACTACCTCATACACCAAGTTGAGGATATTGAATTGTGTGAACCTGCACATGCTAGGTCAATGTGGATGGTTGAGAGACACTTGAAATTTTTGAAGGGTTTGGTATGAGAAAGAGCACGTCCCAAGGGTTCTATGGTTGAGGGATATATGGTATACTAGATGATGGTGTACGTTATTCAATATCTTCCTAATCTTGCAACAAAGACCCATATATATTGCATTTGGGATCTCGACTCCATTAAAAAAATCGAAGGGGAGTACTTGGTGGGCAACGGTAGATTTAGGAAACTGAAAGGTAATAAATTATGAGATGTTATTATAGTTAATTAATTTGTAATCTTCAAAATAAATCTATTGTAAGTCATCTATTTACTTTTGTACAACTGCTAAAGAGTGGGATGCAATACATTTGTTTATTGTAAATAATCAAGATTGGATGACGGTATGGATTGAACAATGTCAACATGATGGTCATAGATTAACATGAGAATCTGTCTTCATTGGTTATACAAGCTCATCGTAATGGAGATCCCAATGTTACACAAAAGGAAATATATTTAGCATATGGTTTAAGAGATCACCAAGTACTTATAAATTTGTTAATTAATCAACCGTATGTTTTTCAACTCGTGATGCAATAATTTATACATGTTTGATATTATTGCAGGTGAAACACCACAAGGCTATGTTATGTAATGGTTATAAATTTTACATCAAAAAGTTGGATGACACAAAGAGAACTTGTGATTCTGGGATAAGTGCAGTGTTACAGGTGACTAATATTTCATTTAGAAATGACTTACATCCTCGAGAGTCACAAAATTGATACTATGGTATTTTGGTTGATATACTTGACTGTGACTTTAATTCCTTCAAATTAGTTCTCTTAGTTGTGAAATGTTACAGACTACGACTCAATAAAAATGATCCTGATAGAACTGTTATTGAACATGACAATGGATTTCCAATGATTAATACAAGGTTGTTTGAGCCAGTTGGAGAAGAGCCCTATGTTCTTCCAAGCCAATGTGAGAAGGCATTTTACTCAAAGGTTCCACATAAACTGGGTTGGTCATTTTTTGTTAGACATGATCCGAGAGGAAGGCCGATAAAGTATAATGTGATGGAAGAAGATACCGAGGAAGATGAAGAAGTGGAAAATGATGTAGATGATGATCACAATCGAGAGCTATTCGAAGAAGAATATGAAGAAGAAGATGACGATGATGCTGCTATTGATGACGATGATGCTGCTACTGCTGATGATGATGATGATGATGTTGATGATGATGATGATGACAATGATGATAGTGGTGGCGATGATGTCGTCGATGATGACTACCTTGATGATGAGATGGATGGAGAAGAATATCAATGTCATGAATGAAATGTATAATTATGCCAGATGTTTGGCATGTTATAATGATTTTTTTATATGTACTACTCTTATTCACCTTGTTTTATATGTCCTACTTATATCTTTGATCTTTTGTTAAGAGAAATTTCATTCTAAAAGAGTGCATTTAATCTCTATATGCTTAAACAACCTCACTAGTTAAGACTGTTCTCATTTGTAGTGGCATGACAAGAATAAAATCACTTGAAAGACACCAGTATTTAGACATGCACAAATTAGTGACATGATTAAGAAAATTACCTTTCTAGAAAGATGTCTTCCCATTTGAGATTTTGTCTACATTAGTATGTTACTTTTTACTACAATTATAATTAGTTCCTTGGTTCCTTAGTAATTTCTTTTTATTGCATGGTTGTCTTTGGTTTGTCATTTTGTTTTGAGTGTCTAGTGATTTAAACCAAAGACTTTGACTTAGCCAAAAAATGTGCAATTCTACATTAGTATGTTTCTTTTTATTGTAATTATAATTAGTATGAATGAACAAAACAATGACAATGCAATATTTGTGATAATGCAATAGTTGTCAAAATAGCGTCGATGACTTTAGTCAATGTGCCTATGTGTCAATGTGGTGTTGGCCCATGCATGTTGAAGATGTCACGCACAAAAATTAATCTTGGGCGTCAATTTTGGGTTTGCCCAAATAGGAAAAAGGTCTGGCTACGTAATTATATTTTATGTTTAAAAATAATGTGACAATTAATCATTTTATGAAGAACTGATGTGCATTTGGTATTGCAGGGAAATAGTGAATGTCAATACTTTCAGTAGGTCGATGAAACCACAATTACATCTACCCCATCTACATCTATACCTGATGTAAGAAATGAGTGCAACTTGTGCAAGGCTCAAGAGGCAGCTAGTGCTGCCAAGATTGCTTCAATGGTGAAAGCAGAAATCATATTTCTGCGATGCCTTCTTTGTGTAGTTTGTGCACTACTTTGTTGGGACCATATGTGTAAATGTGGTTAATAGAGGGCTATTGTAGATACTGCTTTTTTTAATAGAATTTCTAGTAGATACACATAAAGAACATGCACATAAATACGACAACTGATAAACAAAAATGTAGATATCACAATAGCTGAGAAACATAAATGTAGGCATCATGGTCACAATTTTTTGGAGACACAACATAATTGAATGGTATACCCAGATGATGCAACATAACTATCACTCCTCTGGTTCCAAGTTGACACTGCGGGATCCAAAATCCATAGATAAGGAATAAATTTAGAGAGTGGAGGAGGGCCATAATGACCAGAATAATACATGGTCCCTATATTATTTTGGTCATTATGGCCCTCCTCCTTCTCTCTTCAAATTTATTCTTTATCTATATGAGTTTTTTTTCCTACAGTGTCGACTTGGAACTGGAGGAGTAGTGGTTGCGTTGCATCATCTGGGTATACCACTCAATTATGTTATGTTTTCAAAAAACTGTGACCATGATGCCTACATTCATGTTTCTCAACTATTGTGTCATAGGACCCTTTATGACCCTTTACGACCCTTTACAATCCCTAAGAATACATCTTAGAGCTCTTAAAATGTCGTAAAGGGTCATAAGAGGCTCCTAGGAGAGGTCAGATGAGCTTCCACCTTCACGTGGTTGGCCTTATTAAGTAGAGAATGTTAAAATATTCTTGAAACAAAGAGAAGCTCAATAATTTAAGATCTCAATCCATGTACGACAAATATATAAGTCTCTCAGTAATCTAAGTCTCTCATCTTGGTTCACCAAGAAGAAGACTTCTCCCAAGTCATCATGGACACCATAGTGATCTACGAATCTCCAATGTGAAAGTTTTACAAGTCGCTCTCTCGAAATCACATCTAACTCATTAGAAACTATGGCAAAAATGGTAGATGATCCCATCGATCTGTCACAACCCAATCTCAACAACAACGCAAAGAGTAGCTCGATTTTGTCTTCAAGCTGATCAATGGACAGCCTACTCAAACTCCAAGTCAAGTCACTCCTACACTCCATAGGAACAAAGCACATCCAATTCAGACCAAAGAAGTCAAGAAGTCACTCAAATTAGATCCAAATGCAATCAGGTCCACATATATCCCACGAACACATAAGGAAGAATGCATCTCTGATCACCGCACTAGCTTCTTGTGTTGGAACACTCACTGTCACAAATCTCAATTCGGTCGTATCCATTCCAAATCTAAGTCTCTAGACTCAACTCAATAATCCACGAGCTACTACTGAATCTACTACAAAGTCATCTCTGAATGACATAACCAGATCAAAAGCAGGAATAAAAGACCTGAACTCACCAAACCACCTTGCAAGTCGATCGAGATCCGAAAGTAACAGCTAGAACTAGATCTGTAAGAACACCATTTTGAATCGATACCAATTCGATCAACAAATATATATATATATATATATATATATGTATATGTATACATGTATATATGTATATATGTATATATGTATGTATATATGTATATATATATATGTATATATACATATAGATATATATATATATATATATACATATGTATGTATGTATATATATATATATATACATATATATATATATATA
The DNA here is from genome assembly GCA_027943335.1 of Chamaecyparis obtusa. NCBI lineage: Eukaryota > Viridiplantae > Streptophyta > Pinopsida > Cupressales > Cupressaceae > Chamaecyparis > Chamaecyparis obtusa. The sequence continues at coordinate 815,310 of BSBK01004155.1, read as the reverse complement.
TATATATATATATATATATATATATATATATATATATATATATATATATATATATATATATATATGTATATATATATATATATATATATATATGTATATATATATATATATATATACATACACACACACACACACACACACACATATATATGTATGTATATATATATATATGTATGTATGTATGTATGTATGTGTATATATATATATATATATATATATATATATATATATATATATATATATATATATATATATATATATATATATATATATATATATATATATATATATATATATATATATATATATATATAAATATTGATTTTCATCACAGTTATGACAACCAAACAAAAGCAATGGCTATCTATCGAAAACATCTGACATCCAACTGTCGCATGTACAACATTGCTGTCGGCAAAAACTACAAATGACAGATATCCATCGTAAAATTTTGATGAGTATCTTTCACATGTACAACATCATTGTCATTAAAAAACTACAAACAATGGCTATCCATCGTAAAATTTTGACAGGTATCTGTTGCATGAACATCATCTCCGTCAGCAAATAAACTACAAATGATGAGTACCCATCAGAAGATTCTGATGGGTAGCTGTCGTTTGTAGTTGTTTGCAATGAATGGGTGTCACAATTGTGATGACCATAAATAGGCTCGATGGTATGTTCTCCATGTTGGCACCCCCTTTTTGCGATGACCATAGTCATCGTAATTACGACGCCCATCGTAACCGTCATTTTTTCAACTGCAAAACTGCGACGGTGGGTGGTGTCTCTTAATTGATGGTATACTGTCAGAATAACGATGGTCTGCCATTGGAAAAAGGTCTCAAATGTACTAGTGCTAGTCTGGTCTTTGGTCTGTGGTTCAAATTATGGGGACACTAATTTTTTTCACTCACTCCCTTTTTGCTAATGATACACTCCTTTTTGGAAAATCTATGGTTTAAGAAGAAAAGGGCATTAAGAAGACTCTTGACCTTCATACATCTATGTCAGGACAAATGTGTCAATCCTCAAAAATCTAAAATTCACATCTTTAATACTCTAGAGATAGTTTTTTTTTTTTTTAGGCAAAAAGTGGCAAGCCACTATATTACATTAAATAAAACTGATTCAAAAATAGGTCAACTAGGAAAGAACCAGTAAGAAAACCTAGCATCGTCCCTTTTATTTACAGCAACAGTAGTTTTCGTAATTACAATTTTTATCAAAATGATAGGAGAGTATCATTTACAAAATGGAGTATGTGCTACCTCCCATGAATACGCCTCCCCAATAACCAGTTTATATTTTCTATAAAAATAAAATTTTAGCAAAAACTTGAAATGTCACGATATCATTAAAAGCCAAAAAAACTCCTTTCACTGATCACTCTTCCATAACGTCACTCCCTTGAAGACCACTGTAATCCTTAGTAGAAATTTCCCTCTTGGTGTCAGCACATTTGGACTCTACAACACCTTACACATTTGAGCTCCTGTAACCTTCTGAACCCCTGACCCATCCACGAGCACTCTGTGGCATGACGCAATCCCAACCAGCACACTCCACTTCTAGTTTTTCTGGCGACCAACCAAATCCAATTTGTTCCTAAACATTAGATGGCTGCAATTTTGAAGTAGTCCCATGACTCCATACATTCCACTCTCCCGCTCGAGATGACTGGCAATGCATTGACCCCATCTGAGGATTCTGAATCTGAAGCTTATTGGAGAATCTTTGCAGATTAAGAAGTGCATACCCCATTTTCTTAGCTTGTTCCTCTAACTGATAATCAAGCACTCGAGAAGTACTCTGTAATGAAACTTTCATGTGGGTAGGGCTACAGTTATCAAATGATTTTTTCATGGCTTCATACACAACCAAACATTCGTGCTTGTGTAACAGTTGTGAATGTGAAAATAAACCCCCGACTAGCACCATTCCACTCCATAGATCATAATTTTGTATAGCCACAATAAGCTTATTGTCTGAAATAAATTGTGGCCAAATTACCTTAGTTGCCAGCGACTGGAGATGCAGGGGAGATTGTATAATGTCCATTGCGTTGGAGAGGAAAATGGATACCAAATTCAACAGATAGAAGAATTGAATCGTCGATGAAGAAAAAATTTCTTCACCAATTACTTGCCTGATAGCCCTCTGAATTTTTGGTGAATGTATAATAAACATCATATCTAACACCGAGTCATCGACTTCCTTTGGCAATACAATTTCATCAGTCCTTGGTGGAAGACAAAGGCGGAAATTTTTTGGCATCATAGCACGATGTTGCTTATGGCAACCCTCACAAAGAACATAAATATCTAATGCTTTCGACATTTTGAAAACCTGCGAGTTTCATACAAGCTAAGCTCTGGTATATATACTATGAAATGCTTTCTGGGGGATGTATTTATGTGCAGATTTGGAATATCTTTCACTGTATAAATCCATGATATCTTGGCAATGTATATTTATTCACGCACCATGAAGCCATGTGAATAGTGAGAATCTATTGTCCTTTCTTCTGCCTGCAATCTATACTGCCAATGCCTCACACAATTGCGTAAACAATTCAGATGAGGTAAACATCATTTAAGCAGAGAAGTACCCTTCTCTTGTAATTATTATGGAGAGTGCTAGCTTTTTCAAAACATGCTCAATTTAATGGTGTGGATGATGTTATACCTCCTTATCCATATCAATTAGTTTTTTAAGCTCACCATATTTTTCAATCATTGCCCGTGGATTAAATGATGATAATTGTACCCCGTCACAACCAAGATTTGGGTGATCTGCTACTCGGTTACCTTCCCGATATGTATGTGAAATTCATATCTCCTGACACTCATCTAAATGCCTCCAAACCTGATAAAAGATGTAATTTAATTTCCAAGAATATATTTTTCTATGTATGCAGGCATTAATGATTACTGCCGAATCTCCTTTGATGTGTAGCATTTAGTAATTCCCTTGCTTAGCAAGAATGAGACCAGCTAAGAGGGCTTGCACTTCTACCATATTGTTGGTCCCAGGTGGCAGAGGAGATGCAGTGATGGCAACTACTGTTCCTTGTGAATCCTAAATACACGCTCCCAAGCCAGAGGGTCCTAGGTTTCCTCTAGAAGCCCCATCAAAGTTCAATTTCCAAAATCCTTCCGATGGAGATTTCCAATGTACTTCACATCGGGAAACTAATGGAGAATTTACCTTTTTAATTTTCCAACCATTAGGAATGAATAACTGCCTCCATTCCTGGATAACTTTAGAATCCCATGCTGTAACAACATGATTAATTTTTGTATATTGTAGGCTCGAATTTGTCACTTCTAATATTGATCTCTCAATCCCCTCCAAAACTTTGTCAATGGTAGAAGCCTCTTTTTTAAAAATTTGCTTATTCCTCTCCCACCAAATGGCCCACACAACTAACGCCGGTATACACTTCCAAAGATTTGCAAACAACGAATTTGGATATAGAATAGGCCAAGCTTGAAAAAAGTCCCATATATTGTTTTGAAATGGAGTACTATAATTTAGTTTATTCAGAATGAAGGTCCAACATTGATTAGAAAATGAACATGTGAGAAGGAGGTCATCCATAGTCTCTTCGCATTCATTACAAAAAAGGCAATTAAATGATGGTGCCATTTGTAATCTGCTCAGTCTGTCACTGGTCAAGATCCTATGCTTAAGTGCAAGCCAAGCAAAGCAACCTGCTTTTGGAAGCACAACATGATTCCAGCAGAATGAGAATGCTCTACATGGAACTTTGTTCGTTATGTTTTGATGCAAGATTCTATAGCCTTCTTTAACTGTGTAATTGCCATCCTTAGCTGGAGCCCAAAGTATCTTATCGATAGACCCTGACATGAAAACTTGTTTGGAGGCCAGAATTTCCTTCAATTGAGTTATTTCCTAACAACTTAATGGTAGCTCTTCTGAATTTTTCCAATTAACTTTACCTGATATTGTGCAGACACTATCTACATATTGAATGAGCTGTGTGCCCCAATGGTTTCTGAAACAGTGATGATGTCTTGGGATACTAAATTTTTAAAAGGAGGTTGCCCATTCCATGAATCCCTCCAAAAATTAACCATACTACCATTATTAATTTCCCAAGTGACATATTTTACTACAATATCTTGCGAAGACATCATGAAATCCCATATAACGGAGCCTTTTGGAGGGTTTGAAATGGATAGGACTCTTGTAGGATCATTATTGTCCAGATATTTATGCTGCATAATCTTGCACCATGTGGAATTAGGTTTACTGTACATTTGCCACACTAATTTTCCACCAAAGGCTTCGTTTCTTTTTGCTAGGTCATGGACCCCTGCCCCTCCAATTGCCGGGAAATGAGCCATATCTTGAAGAGAGATAAGTGGAATTTTTCTTGCATCATTCATGTTTCTTGTCCAAAGGAAACCCCTAATCATCTTTTGTATTTGTTGTAGTACTTTAGGAGGGGCTTTTAGGACTGCAAGAAAGTAATTTGGAATTGTTGATAATACTGATTTTATAAGCAGAATTCTGCTTGACAATGATAACCATATGGTTTTCCAAGCAGCTATCCTGCTCTGAATACGTTGTATTACTGAAGACCAATATGTAGTTTTATTTGATCCCATAAAGAATGGGATTCCTAAATATTTGGATGGTAGAAAGTCCACTATGAAGCCTAGTATTCGAACTATCTTATCAAATATCACTTTATTAGTATTAAAGAGATATATTTTTTATTTTTGCACATTGATAGCTTGCCCTGATACTTCTGAATAAAGTTGCAAGGAATATTTAATTTGACGAGCCTCTTGAACTTTTGACAAACCAAATAACAATGTATCATCCGCAAATAAAGAATGGGTAATAGATATATTTGTACCAAAAATATTTGCACCATGCCAATTACCTACAACATGCTGATGATTAATAGTCCTGCTAAATGCTTCAACCATGATGATGAAAAGAGCTGGAGATAATGGATCTCCCTGTCTCACTCCTTGAGTTGATGAGAAGAAGCCCACTGGTTTTCCATTTACTAAAACTAAGAACTAAGCTCCTGAAATACAAGCCTTAATTTATTTACACCAACCTTTAGATAAACCCATTTTGTTCAATAGTTGAAACAAAAATTTCCAACAAACTCTATCATATGCTTTCATCATATCTAATTTGATAATAAAATTTTCTATTTGATTTGAATTTATTGAATGGAGAACCTCATGAGCCACTAATGCTCCTTCCATAGTTTCTCTACTCGGAACAAAACCTCCTTGTTCCAAGGAAATAATGGATGGGATAAGATGTTGCAATCTTAGATAGATAGCCTTAGTTATGATCTTATATGTCAGATTGCATAAAGAGATTGGTATAAATTCATAAAAAGTTTTTGGATCCTGGGTCTTTGGGATTAGTGAAATATTTGTGGTATTGAAATACTTGAGCATACTTTTGTTCTTTCTAGACTCCTCCATGGCAGCTAGTAGATCCCATCCAATAATATCCCAGCAACTTTGATAAAATATAGTAGAAAAACCATCCGGCCCAGGGGCTTTATCTGGAGGGAATGAGAAGACAACTTTGCAAATTTCTTGTATAGTAAAAGGTGCCATTGACATGGTATTTTCTTGAGGTGATATCATATTTGGGATGGACTCTAAAAGCTCATTCACTAGGTGAAGGCACTGTGTCAGGTGCTAGAAGATTCTTAAAAATATTTACCCCTTCTTCTCGAATGAGATTTTCATTTGTAATGAGATTCCCTGTAACTGCATCCTTGATTTGAAAAATTGTTTTAGAAGCTCTCTTCTATTTAGCTGACGCATGAAAGTACTTTGTATTTTTGTCTCCTTTTTGAAGCCATAACTCTCTTGACTTTTGTCTCCAATAAACTTCCTCTCTACTGCATAACTCATCCCATTCCCGTTGAAGCATTTTCTGTCTGATAAAAGTATCTTCAATCATACCATTCTGTATTATAGTGTTCAAAACTTCCTCTAATTGCTGCTTAACTTCTATTTTTTGTGTAAAGACATTCTTGAAAACTTGCTGATTCCACCTTCTGATTTGAGACTTAACAAATTTCAATTTCATGGCGAATTGGTGCATTCTCGATCCTTCAACATATGGTGCGCCATTCCACCATTAGTATACATGAGTTAGGAAATATGAGTGATAGAGCCACATTCTTTCAAACTTGAAAGAGGAATGAAAATGAGTCTCACTTCCTTTATATGATTGCTTGATATTTATTGAAATTGGGAAATGATCCGAACCAGGCAGAGAGAGAATATCCGATGTAATATCCATGTTCACAAGTTTCCAATCTTGTGTTAAGAGGAACCTATCCAAACGGGCAGCAATATGTGAAAATCCAGATCTTTTATTCATCCAGGTAAAAGATCCATTAGACGGGTGAATATCCATGAGATTATTATTATCCACAAAATAGTTAAAGTCTTGCAGAGTTTTGGCTGGGGGAAATATACCCCCTATTTTATCCCCCTAAGATAGAAGTGCATTAAAATCACCCCCGAGAATAACATATTGTGAATCTTGGCTTTGAATGAAATGAGTAATATTATCCCACACTCTAGATTTGTCTTGTGTTGCAGAAGGCCCATAAACATTAACCAAAATATAAGAGATATCAAAGGCAACAATCTTCAACATCTGCCAATTATTTTCTTGATGAATAAGTTGTCCATTAATTGTTTGGGGGTTCCATAGTACTGCAAGTCCACCAGAATCACCCACTCCTGGTACATGAAGTGACTTCCACTTGTACCATTTGGAAATTGTATTATCAAATGTGACCTGGGAAAGCTTGGTCTCCTGTAGCATGACTATGTCTACCTGCATAGAATCAATGACTTGTTTAATCATATGCCTTTTGTCAGAGGCATTAATGCCTCTGACATTCCATGAGTTGATTTTCATTGTGGACAAGGAGAACTCCTTATTCTCCTTGTCAATCTTTTGGTTACAACAAAGCTATCATCCAGAGTAGTTTGTATTCCAACTGCTATTTCTATCCTAGTCTTGGATCCCTTTGGCTGGCCTCTAGATTTTGGTGTTTTGAGAAAATGAGTGGTTTGTGATGGGGTTTGCATAATTTATAGAATCTGTTGATGCTCACAAACACGCTCTCCATTAGTTGTTTCCAAATCCTCAATTGTTTGCAAATTGGGTGTAGAGTCAATTTCAAATTGAAAGTGAGGAACTTGAGACAAAAAACTATCCGCTGAATTCTGAACTTGATGATAAACACAATTCTCCAATCCCAAGGTATCCTTGAAAGGTAAAAAATTAGGCATTTCTAATTGATCATTCTTCTGCCATTGACTGGTATAAGTCTGAATATCTAAATTCTGCACACCATCAGAAGAACTATCTCCCCCATCTAAAACTCTCTTTGTCTTATGTCCCTGAGCACGGTCTTGACTATTCCAAAACTGAAATTCTCTCAGCAAATTGTCAATCACAGAAGAGTTGTAATCATTATCAATAATGCCTTCTTCTTTTGCAATTCCAAAAATGATAGAGGTAGCTATCTCAGAGATAATATGTTCTCCTACTTGACGAATCTTCCTCTCTACAGGTGATGCAATAATGACCAGCTGCCTTGATATGGGTATAGGTAGAGTAGGTATCCTTTTGAAAAGATTGTCTAGTGGAGTTGAGAATGATACTAGTATAATCTGAGATTAAGAAGGTGAAGGCAAAAGCAACTTTGGTTGAGAAGATAATTGCTAGAAGAAATACATAATCCATTTCAGAATATGCACAAAATTTGACTCTGACCTTTGACTAACTTGATCAGAAGGCCTTGTTACATGATTGTCGATTAGCATAGGAGAAGGTTGTGCAAGTGAATCTTGCAATTGAGATTTTCAAGAGCATCTCATTGGATCAGAGCAATGATCTGGGCAGATTACTGTAACATCGTGCCCACCTTCTTGGCACTGAGTATTGAAGTGACCAAGTCTATGCTGGAATTTATTAACTGTAACTTCATCTTGGATCTTAATTGACTGGCACCATTCTCCCCATTGAGAAGTGATAGTTATTGATGTGGGAAATGTTTTTCTCTTGTCAACCAGCAAACACACTCTAACTTCCAATTGCGGACAATCAAAGGGAATGAGGTCATGTTTTAAGAAAATACCCAATTTGTTAGCTAATATTTCAATGATCTCCGGATCTCTATATTCAAGTGGTAAAAGGGGAAAGGAGATCCAACATGGAAAGAACTGAATAGGTGAATCCTGCGGATTGAAATTTGGAACCCAGATCATGGTATGCAAGCCTAGTTGCAAATAGAATTATTCAGGTTCTTGGTTTCACATTTGGAGAGTTACCATCTTCTTATTTGGGGATCCCTTTCTTTATGGGTGCTAATAAAGAGACATTTTGGACTCCCATTATTGACAGAATCAAGTCTAGGATATTGGCCTGGAAAACCAAGTGGCTCTCCCTTGCTGGTAAAATTATTTTGGTAAAATCAGTCTTGTCAGTTATCCCAAATTATTATCTCTCAGTTCTTCATGCCCCCAAATCTTTCATTTCCCAAATTGAGAAATTGATTAGGGATTTTTTATGGAAAGAAAACATGACACACAAAAAGAAGATACCTTTGGTATCACTCAAGGATATGTCATATCCTAAAGCATCAGGTGGGGTTGGCATTCATGACCTTTTCCTAAGAAATATCACTTTTGGTGGAAAATTGGTGTGGCATATGTATTCAAATCCCTCGTCTAAATGGTGCCAAAGTATGCAACACAAATATCTTGACAACCTAGACAGAATAGAATTCTGACTGTATTTGATCCCCCTAATGGTTCACCTTTTTGGAACTTCATGATGTCCTCAAGGTCCATTATTACTCGATATTTATCTTGGTATGTCAATGATGGTTGTCTAACTAACTTTTGGTCTGATACATGGAATGGATTTCTGCCTTCATGCCAAAACCAAGACCTTCTCCCTATCATGCATGTTGCAACTCAAGCTTGGGGTGTCAAACTAATTGATTATGTTGATGCAGTGGATTTATTTTCTGCTAATGTAATCTAGAAAGAGCCCTTGTGTCTTTATTTGTACCATGACCAATGTGCTCTCCTAATGGATATTCTATGTCATCACATCGTTCATCTTTTAGGCAACCAAGACTCCTTATTATGGGCTTCGTCAAATAATGGAAATTATTCCTTAAAAATTTGGTATAGAGCTGCAAGGGTTGAACATGAAACTAATATACATCTCATATGGTATTTTCTTTTTGCTGGAATAAATATGTGTTGCCAAAAGCCAGATGTTTTGCATGGCTGGCCTTAAAAAATAGAATTTTTACAAGCGATCATTTGCATCGTCTTAACATTGCTCAATATTTTAATTGTGTGCTTTGTAATGATCATATTGAAATAGTTGGCCACCTCCTTCTTAACCGTTCCTTTGCTCAGAAATGTTAGTCATTTTTTATGAGTAAGTTAGACTTATCCATGCCTCTTTCAGAAACAATCTGGGATCTCTTTCAATCATGACCTATATTATATAATAAGTCTTTATTTTCTTGTATTTGGAAATGTATTCCTACAGTTGTTGTGTGGGCAATTTGGTGGGAACATAATAAGAGAATCTTCAATTAATAATATCAGATTTCCACAATCCATTTTTAACTGAATATGTGTTTTTGGATTTGATTGTGTGTGCTTTTTGGTATAAAAAATCACACACAATCAAATCCAGAAATGCATATTCAGTTAAGAGAATCTTCATCAAACTTCATCTTCTATAAATATGGTTTTAATGAAACTTGAAAAAGCCATTTCAAAAATTGTACACACTAGGTGTAGGAATCTTCATGGTAATCACACAATCTCTCCTTGGGATAACTACATTGTTCGCCAATGGAAAGATATTAAGTTTCCTTCCCTTTTTGCACCACTAGTACAAATTAGCAAAATTGATATATCTACAGTACATTGGTGTCCCCTTGCTTGGAATTTTGTTAAGCTAAATTTTGATGGTGCATCAAAAGGTAATCCTGGCATTTCAGGTATTGGGGTTGTACTTAGAAACCATCGTGGCAATTTAATTGCGCTTAAATCTGAGTTAATTTTGCCCGATACTAGTAATGTTGCTGAGGCCTTGGCCCTCCCAGAAGGTTTAACCCTTGTTAAAAAATTAGGGCATACTCACATTGAAGTTGAAGGTGATTCTAATTTGATTATTAATGCATGTATAACGAGAAAGTCCTTTAATTGGAAATTATCTTATATTCTTCAACATGTATGGTCTCTTCTTGAAAAATTCACTAAGTGTTACATTTCCCATACCTTTCGTGAAGGAAACAAAATAATTGATTGTTTGGCAAATTTTGGATCAAATGGAATTAGCCTTGATTCCACTTCCCCTATTTTTAATTTTAATGATTTTCCCTCTCTTAGGGAAGTCTACCTTAATGATATTTCCTATACACACTAATCTCCCCCCCACCCCTCTTGTATTATATTAACGTGTTAATTTATGCCCCCTTTTATTTCTTTAATTTTTTTTATTGTTTCTCATATTCTACATATCTCTTTGGACACTTGGTGTGTTTCTCTTTAATATAGACAACTTGAGACATGTGATAGTGTAGCTTTTATCTTTCATCGTGTCTCCAACTAGATTTGACAGTCTCCCCTTTACTTTTTCTCATGCTTGGTTTTCATGTCTATTTTGCTCATCTCTTTTCTATTTTATCTGTAGCTAATTCTATGGTTATCTTACTTGTTGATATGTACTGGGTATGATTTTATCTGTAAGTCATGATCTTCTTTTTCAAAGTTTCAGTCTTTGCTTCTCTATCCCTATTTCTGGTGTCTTCATTATTAAACTTTATGTGTGGTAATGAGATCTAAATTACAACCATTTCTCTCACTTCTTATTGATTTGCAAACTCTGCCTACATGATTTGGGTTTGCAATGTGGGTTTCTTATATGGAAGGGTGTTGTATTTGATTATGGGAAACACCCAATTCTCTGACCCATCCTCTCCTAATTGGGATGTAAATGAATTTGTGAATAATGTGCTTAATGAAAGCGATGAATTTGTTTCTTATATTAACAATGAAGATCACAATATTCTCCCTATCTGTAATGATGTAGTCACCCATCGGCCTAGTGTGTTGTTGGGTTTCGATAATTATTAAGTTTCACATGGAATTACAGTATCAATTTTGACAGGGTTTTCATTGATCAACCATCATTATAAATAGCATATGTCAAATCTATGGATTTTGGCTTTTTGGATGGCGTTTGTAGTATATTCTATTTTATCAAGCATGTTTGTTCTTTATTTATTGGAATGTTATACTGCAGTTTTGTCGGCTGTTGTTTTGGTGCTCTTTCTTTGTTCTACAAGAGCACTTAATACTATCCTCCAGCTAGCTTTTTGGCACACAGATTGAACTCCCATTTGGTCACTCTCTCAACTTCATTTCTTGTTTTCGAATTTGGCTTGATGAAAGATCTTTCAATGTGGCTTGGTCAAATGGTATATTCAGCTGCTTTCTTGATGGATCTGCTTTCTTCTTCCTCCAACCATGGGGCTCTGTACCTTCTCTTCGTTGGCATTGTAATTATTTCTAAAAGGGATGGGTTTCTTTTTTTGGGATCATGATGTATGTCATTTCTTTCATGCCTATCTTGTAATTGGGGGGGGGGGGTGGATATAGTTATATTTTCAAATTGGCAAAGTTGTATTCTGCCTTATATGTTTGTAATTGGCTTTTCTTCATGACCAACTTTGTATATCTTTAGTAGCATTAGGACTAGTGGGCAAAAAACTTAATATTATGCCCTTTTTTTTGTAGTTGATAGTTGTTTTAGGCTTTCAATGGGCCGATGTGGAGGATTTCTTGTCGGGTTCTTTCCTCCACGAGCCCTTTTCGAACCCGTGTAAAAAATGATATAAAATAAATATAATATAATACAATGGCTATGTCCACTTTTGAATATATATATATATATATATATATATATATATATACATATACATATATATATACATACACACACACACACACACACACACATATATATATATCTATACATATATATATATATATATCTATACATATATATATATGTGTGTGTGTGTGTGTGTGTGTGTATGTATATATATATGTATATGTATATATATATATATATATATATATACATATACATATATATATACATACACACACACACACACACACACATATATATATATCTATACATATATATATATACACACACACACACACATATATATATATCTATACATATATATATATATATCTATACATATATATATATATCTATACATATATATATATATATCTATACATATATATATATATATATATATATATATATATATCTATACATATATATATATATATATATATATATATATATATATATATATATATATATATATATATATATATATAAAGAAAGTATTTACAAGGGTAAAAGTACAAATCTGTGTCATATTTTTATAAAGAAAAGGTCAACAACACGCAAACTATTCAATTTTAACGACATAAAAGTGACATTTCTGTTTAGAATTTGAAGAAGATGTAAATTGATGAAATGTGTAAAATTGGATGAAGTTTATGTCTATAATTTTTTTTAAAGTTTTTGAAAAATAATTGATACAGTTTTTTAAATTTTTGAAGTCCATTTTTTAATTGCTGAAAAATGCTAAAAATTTGGGGTCTAGTTCCCGCAAAAAAATATATGCAAATAATCTTTTTTTCCTCTGATTTCAAAATATGTTATAAATGACATATATAGCTAGTGCATAAAAAAGAAAGATTGGTTTTCGATGTATATTTTCTCCATTATGACTACTCAAATCGAACTTATCTGAAATTGATAGTTTTTGTCTCCCGCTAAATTTTCACTATCAAATCTACACCATTTAGAAAACAAATTACATATTTTTGAGGATGACTCTCTCCTCTAGTGTTAAATATAAATATTTTTTTTTGTTATGATTTACTATTTTTTTTTTCTTTTTTTTGAAGCAACATCTTTTCGAATGTTAAAATACCTACTTACAGTATTTTGAAATTATAATATATTATCTCTAATCAAAGTATTATAAAATTGATATGATGATAATCTTGACTCTGAACTCTACAAAATGGTATTTTTATTTTTTGAAGAAAGTTGAGTTTTGATGGAGAATTGAGATGCAGAAGTGAGAAGTTCTACAAATTTCCATTTTTTGCTTGTTTAGCTGCCACATGGGATGCCACATAGGTAGTTTCGATTGGACTTGGTTCAACTGACCAAACATGGTTGCGTCAACGACCGAGCCCCTTAAACCTTATATAAAACACTTATTTTTTGAATTAGAAAAAAAATAAAATTGTTTAATACTTGTGAAATAATAAGTGATTTAAAAAAAAAAAATTATTTATTGGAAGTTCTTTATTTTATTTTTTTGTGTTGAAAGGCAATTACAAAGGACAATCATCAAGAAGGTATGTTTTTTCTTGTAAGATATTTTTATACTTTATTTTTGCCTTTTTTGTTTTATTTAATTTTTTAATTAAAACATTATTTTATTTGTTTTTTTAAATTAAAGCATTGTTTTATTTAGTTTTTTAAATTAAAGCATTGTTTTATTTTGTTTTTTAACTTAAAGATTTATTTTATTTGGTTTATTAATTAAAAAATTATTCAATTAGTACTTGATTTATGAACTTATAAATATTGTTTATAGTTTTTTATTGGGTATATGGTTTTCTGTATGCAGATGAATTGAAGCTTTCAATTCAATGGGGAATAAAAGGAATAGAACAAGAAAATATGATCGAATAAGAGATGACAAAATAAAAGGTCATACAAAACGTAATGAAGATCAACATGTTGAAGTTCAGGAATAACCTATTGATATTCCAGAAGATGCAATTCAAGTAGGGGAACAAATTGGTAGTTCTCAATGTGGAAACATATCATTTGACATCGGAAATTTGATGGAGATGAATGAGGACAGACTTTTCAGTCAAGTTTCATCTGAACACATAGTATCTAAAAGCATAATTAATTACATTGCAAAAAAATTTGGGATAAATATTTTGAAAATAAAAGCATGTTTGGAAGAGCAAAATTATTTGCTAGGTTATTCGTGAAAATAGAGATGAATCATGTTTTGGAGTTATTGGGTGTTGATAATAGGAAAAGCTCTGCGGATAATGGTAATTGAACAATAGTTAAAAATTTGCAAGATGCATTGAGCAACATTAAGAACACAACTCGAGGAGCCGATTTAAGTGTTGCACGTAGAGCGTTGATAACTACAATATCTAGTAGGAATTTGACATGGAGAAAATAAGTTTGTGTAATTTCTGATTTAATGTAGGTATCTAGAAGAATTGTTCCAAGATATATCAGGAGGAGAAATATGTTAGATGAAAACATTGAAAAGAATTGGGTCACTATTTGTAGATTTCCTCGAAAAGACAAAATTTTTGAAGATGTTAAAAGATAGGTCATTGAATATTGGACTACTTTCTCCCACGTTTCTTCCAATAGAATGAATACTATAAATATGAAAGCTGAAGAGACAAGTATGAAATCTGAACATCTAAAACATTTTATAGATATAACACAAAGTGAACTATTTCAAGAATTCAAGCAAGAGTTTTAAGATGTGAAAATATGTCTGATAATGTTGAGAGGTTGCATCCTTGATTTGTATGCATAAATAAGGTTTCATCTATACTTGCAATCATATAAAAAATCTATGGTAGTACTTAATCCAGATATAGTTATCCCTGGAAGTACAACACAATTTATGAAGTCTATTTTATGTGATAAACCAGAAGATTCAAATGAGTTCAAAGTATAATGTATAAAAAATACATGCAATGATTGTGGAGATTTGCATGAATTCCACTGTAAATTGAGAATATTGATGTTTCAATACCATTTTTGTGGAAGAGATTTGAATATGAGACATATTGAACTAAGACAGGAGATGAATCCTAAAAAATGCATTGAAAGAGAGTGAATTTTCCTACCTCAAGTTTATGATCATATTTTGTACTGATATGTCCATGTATCCAATATTATCATGGTGCACGATGACAAGCTAAACAGTTTCCTGATTCCAAAAATTGTTTTCCACCTGGTTGTTTTCTTTCAATTGTAGATTTCTCTAAGAACTATACATTTCCCCCTCAATCGGAGCTTCAAAGTCAATATTATTATTCTGAACAAGTTGTGACATTTGTGCAAGTGATCTATAGACACACACAATTTAATTTGGATAAGATAGAAAGTATTGATCAAAATGAATGCATTATCATCAAGGAGGTTCATTTATATATCTGTGATCATAGAGTTCATGATAGGAGCTATGTGGCTCATTATTTTGCAATATTTTTTGAAGATCTTGAGAATTGTGGGATAAAGGCTTCACATCACTAGATTTGGTCTGATGGTTGTGTAGGTAAGTACACGTATTTCAATTCATTTTCATTCTTATCTTTAAGTTATTAAGTTTTCATTCTTATCTAAGTCATTTACTTTCAATATGATAAGATGTTATATTTAATGATCTTACATGCATGTGTACAAATTTATTGAGCATGACAATTTAAATCTGTAAAAGTCTTTAATTGTCTAGACATGCAACATGTTAGACACAATGTTAAGTTTTTGTGGAACTTCTTTAAAAGTGGACATGGAAAAGGGGAGCATGGTGGAGTAGCAGCATGTGTAAAGTGTGCACTTTGCCAACATGAACTTACAGGTACATAAATGGTGATCATGTAATATAATGTCAAAAGATGATTCTAGATCCATTTGCTTTAAACTAATAGTTCATAAATGTACATATAACATGATAGAGAATGCAAATAAAATTGTTGAATGGTGCCAAGGTCATTTTGCTAGTCAAGACACCCAATACAACAAATGTTATTTTTGGGAAGTGAAAGGTAAAATATTTTGTTTAAATTATTTTAAAATTTCATGAATCATGTGCTTTTCACTTTTATCATAATTGTTGATCTAAAAATGTGCAAATTATAGATCAATCCAATCCTTACAATTGTTAAAGAATTGGTGCTATCATAAGTTTATTTCAAGTGATGACTACATGAAAACACAGGTCTCCATTGATTCAAGTAAGAGAAAAATCATGCTTTTGTGTTGACTATGTTGAGGACAATCCAATGAGTCAATGTGAGAATATTGCAAATGGATATGTTTCACGATGGGATATGAAGGAGTTGATCAGAATGCCTCCTTACGAAGATGATGACAATGACATAAACATTCATGATCCTATATATTCAACTGATTTTGAACGTGTTTCTAATTTAGTTGTTACAGGTGTGTGCACATACATGTTCTTTTGATTAATTTTAATTTATCACAAGTGGTGATCAAATTAAATATCTTTTTTTAAATTATTATTTTTAAGTTGCATCCATTTGTACATAGGTGATATTTTTGTTGTGGTTACTGATCTTGATAATGCAGAAAATGTAGATTCTTATGTATGCTTTGATGGTTCAATTACATGTATGCTTGGTTCAATTATGTATGCTTTGATGTATGCTTTTATATATTTATGCATGTTTGGTTTGAAATTATTTTATCCATGTTGTTATGTATGCTTTGATGGTTCAATAGTATGTTCTTATGAAATTTTTATATGTTCTTATGTATGCTTTTATGTCTTTTGTTATGTACATGCTTTTATGTATGTCCCCTTAAGACATCCCCTTAAGACATTAGTTAGATTAATTATGACACCAACTACATTAATTATGACAAATTAGTGAGAATAAAATGTTTTTACACATGTTGTTATGTATGGTTTTATTTATGCTTTCATGGTTCAATAGTATGTTATGTAATTTTGAAATGTTCTTATGTATGCTTTGATCGTTCAATAGTTTTTATATATGTAGTTATAAATACTTTTATGTCTTTTTTTATGTACATGATTTTATGTATGTCCTCTTAAGACATTAGTTGAATAAAATGCTTTTATGTTTTATTTTAGCTTATGACATTTAAATACAGTAATTGATTTTAACTACATGTATGAAAATTCAATTAATTACATTGATTGCATTTTAACTAACATGCATGAAAAATATACATATGACATGAACATACATAAAATAAGTCTACTTAATGAACACATGAGCATTCATATCATGAAGATGTATAACATGAATATATAACATGAACATATAGCATGAACTGTGTAGAATAACATGTGCTCATGAAATAACATACATACATATATGTAATGTATATGAAATGTCCAGAATATAACATGTCTATCAAATGTCTAAAATAACATGTAATGTCAAATAGGGCTATGTCCTGATCCATGACCTGATCGTGGTCCACGTCCTCCAGATCTCTGTGTGAAATAAAAGAAATATATATGTGTCGTACATACATGAAGAATAAATTAAATACTTATTTAAGAAAAAATATATAAAGACATCTAAAATTACCTATGAGTCATGCTCCATGGGATCATCGGGTGTCTGTAAATATCCATAACCTAACATACTATCAAAAAGACCTTGGAGTACATATAAATATTAATCATTTAATTCAAATTTTATAAATATACTCAATTAGATACATGTGTAAGTTTTTAATAAAATTAAATTTAAATAAACATATATCGTAGTAGTATATAATGCTCTCCCGAACCCACTCAAGTTTGAGTTGTCTAACGATACCTCTAAGGGATCAATCTGATCATCTATAAGCAATGTGGTGAAAAGTCGACATGATGAAGGGGCCTGGGTAGGGGGGAGGTGTATCATCATCAACTGCAATATGTTGAGGAGCTATAGGTGGTGTAGGAATATCCTCTTGTATATGTACACCCTGAGAACCTGATCCAATAGATGGTCGTGAAAGAATGTGGGTGACATGTGATGAGATCCCATTGAGAGGAATCTCAGTGACTGCCTACAAACCTGATATGCACAAAGTAGATCACTAGATAAACATGTGCCCATACGACGTAAAGAATCCACCCCTGATAAAGTTTTAACCTCAAGGGGAGATGGTATGTCTGCTATTTGGTATGGAACATCACTGGAGGATGCATCGTGTGCAGGTGTAGGAATGGAAGTATGAGAATGTAACATGTATCTCCCGTAATGGTCAAATGACATCTCATGAACCTATATCATGATATTTGTAAGACTAGAATACACATCCCTCCTGGTGTCATTTGGTACCCTCTCTCCTATAGCTATCATTTCCAAACCTTTTGGCATAACCAAAAGGTTTGGACCCATATTTTCCCGCTTATTAGCAGACATAAGGGCATCAAATGGCCTGAATCTATCTGATAAACACCCCCTCCCCTACCCAACATAACCTAGAAAATATGTGTAATCCACCTCATAATGCAAATGAAATTTTGCAAACAATTGTTTGCAGAAATATAGTGGAAGCTCATCCTTCTAGGGCCACCTATGATGAGAAACCAACCAACGAGGATATATAAATGGTGCAACAAGGTCATATATGCACCTAGTAACCATATAATCTCTAACTTGAGCCTTGTTTGTGCAATGTGGAAAAATGGTCTTCACCATAGCGATGGATACCTCAGAGTCAATGTGTTGTACTTCACAGTGCCAGTAACATTGCGAGATAGAGAAGTGTAGAAAGTATAAATGTTAATGCTATCATAGGGGTTACATAAGAGTCAACTATCTGAATCATATGGGCCAAATTCTCTCTAATACTATTCACCCTATCCCTATTAGGGAGGGTGGTGGATGTCTCAATGGTATTATCAAGAACCTCGATCGAGTGAGTCAATCCAATAATAGTATCAGCAAATAGTTGATCTCTCTCCTCTCGAGAAGAGGTAGATCTTTGTGTAGAGCGGGCACTACCACCCCTTGAACACTAGCCTCTCTTGATGATGCAGATGCTTCCCTAGTACAGGATGCCATGTATGATGGATAAAATGTATGTGAAAGTATGTAGACAAGTATATATATATAAATCTCTGCACATGTATACACACATGTACAATGCTTTAAAAAATAATCTAATTTAAAGCACATGTACATTATGATCATCTACTTTGTAAAAACTACATACATGAACAATTTATACATATATTTAAGAAACATGACAAAAAAAATGAATGATATTTGAAGTATAGTTAACCAGGTTAACTGTATTCAAGACTATGTTAACTAGGTTTGAAGTACATGGAACGTAACTAGGTTAACTAAGTTAACTAGGTTAAAACTAAGGTTAACTAGGTATGAAGTATAGTTAGCTAGGAACTATGTATAGTTATGTTTTTTTTAATGCTTTCTAGGATGATTTTCTAATGTTTCAAATGATCAAGAGTTCATTACATTTTACATTAACAAAATTTATATGCAGATTTAATCTAAACATGACAAAAAATGAATGATATTTATAATTTAAGCATATTTATACATGTGTGTATACACGAACCACATTTATATAACTCACATGAATAAAACATAAATACATGGCTAGTTATTCTAGGTTAACTAGGTTTGAAGTATGGTTAACTAGGTTATCTAAGTTTGACTAGGTTAACTAGGTTTAAAATATGGTTAACTAGGGTTAAAAGTAATTTTGACTTGGTTTGAAGTATGGTTAATTGCGTTAACTAAATTTGAATAGGTTAGCTAAGGTTAACTAGGTTAACTAAATTTGACTAAGCTAACTAAGGTTAACTAGGTTAACTATAGTTAACTAGGTTAACTATAGTTAACTAGGTCAACTACGGTTAACTAGGTCAACTACGGTTAACTAGGTCAACTAGATTTAAAGTATGGTTAACTAATGGTAACTATGTGAACTAAGGTTAACTAAGTTTGACTAGGTTAATTATGTGTTAATTAAGGTTAATTAGATTAACTAGGTTTACTAAGTTAACTATATGTCATTTAACAAAAAAAAATGACATTATAAAACATGTTAATTAATTTTAACAATCTAACATAACTAGAAATTATCCTAAAAATCATAAAACAAATGAATATGTACATATGTTAATCTAAAAACTTGAAAAAATATTAATATTTTTTTTAAAAAATAAAATACAAAAAATACCTGGTCAAGTCGAAGGTCGTCAAATTGCTCCGCAAATCTTGGAAGCCGCTAGAGTGCAAATGAGTCATTCAATACTTTTTTTGGAATATATAGTTTTTGAGTGTTTTGACCACTAGTTCTAACTGAAACATTGGTGCCACATCAACGCCACCTAGCGCCATGTAGAACCACGTGCACACCAACACTATTCGACCAAAATCACTTCCGTTTGAAACATGTCAGTTGTCCTCTGCTGCGACACAATTTTGTACTTTTACCCATAAATTTGATCTAATAATTTGAAAATATATTGCATATATACCTGATATCTCCTAGAACACTCTGAATGGTACAACTCGATCCAATTGTGATGATGTGCTAGCCTCATTTGGTACTGCAAAGTGCATCTTTCACCCTTCAACTACATTGTGAGCATTATTTATATGATATCCATGACAACCCATTTGATACTCTCTTAAAGCATGTTTAATACAAGCTCATGCATCATCATGCTCACCCTTTCCATGTCCAATCTCAAAGAAACTCGAAAGATGTGGTATCTTTTGGCATTGATGATATTTGCATAGTGCATAAAATGGATTTTCTTATTTGAATTGTGTTGCACATCCATCTGACCATAAAAAATGCTTTTCAATTTTTATGCCTTTGTTTTCCAAATATCCAAAAAATGTTTTAAAGCAATGCTCGACAAAATGTGTGTCATGCTTTTTATCATCACCAATGTAAAAGTGATATTCTTTCTTAATGACCTGTGCTTGATATGCACTTTCAACACCATCCAAATCTAATTGTGCATGTCAATAAGACACCTGGACCATAATAGTGACCTACTTTGTAAAGTAGTATTATGCTTGAAGCTATTTTTGAGAAACAAAAGAGTAGTTTTTTGCAAAGCCAACGACCAATAAAATTGTTCCAGGAGAGAAAGTTTCTCTTAGTGTTTGGAACTTTTCTTCTTGCCACTTAGGAAAAAATGAATGACTTATATATGGTTGAATCAATTTACAAAAATATCCATAAATGCTCCAACATGTATCTCCTCTATATGTTCCAACCTTGTTGATTCTTTCCTAATTTTTATTTCAGACTTTATGTACTTGTAACTCTTACATTTTACCATCCTTGTCATGTCATTATCTTCATATCTCAAAGGAAATTTAGCCAAATTTCCACATGTTTCACAAGTCCCTCTTATGCAATCTATTTCACCTATTGCATGATCATCTAATTTGTCACATAAGGTTGATGCTATGAATTGACTTGGTTGGTTAGAGAAAACATTTTGAAAACCATCACTTTCTTCTATCATCTTTTGAAACCCTTGATAGTAGATATCAAATTCAATATGATATATTCTAATATAAAATCTAAATAAATATTACCTTTTATTTAGTAGACTAGATTTGTACAGTCCATAACAATTAGAGTGTGCATTATCAATTTTATTTACATCAACATTTTATTTATTCAAATTTTATAAAATAAATTGTATATTAATTAATCCATCCCATTTATTACTCGTAAATTGTAGCGAAACTTTCCATTTTCCAAGGGAGGCTTAATCTGAGACTCAGTATGCCTTGGCTTATAAACATAATTAAAATCAATATTCCAATTCTAAAATGTCTATACAGTTGTAAAATAAATTAAAAAGTACCATTTTGGGAGCTTTTCTCAACTACTCAATATTTTTTTAATACTAAGCAGGCCGCTGGCTTTTCCCTCAATCGCAAACCGGGGTTGTGTCAATGTGGCCACTAGTTTTCTACACAATAGAAATAAAAACTGAAAGCCGGTTTAGCATTCTCTATCCTTCGCTTTCGCTTTTGCTTTGTTATTGGTGCACTCATCTAATTTTTGAGCTCCCCCGCCTTTCCAACATCCAACCACACATCCAACTCCAAGGTCATGGATTACCTTTTGACGCCTCCATCAAAATTTATCTTAATCCAACTCTCTTTTGGTTTTGTCCAATCCACCTTGTTCTTTTTGAAAATTGGACTAACCCAAAAGAACCCACTAATAGCCAAATATTCTAAACTATCACTTGAACTTTGGTGTGCAATAGGTACGCCGAAGATATGTGAAGAGTAGTATAAAATTTGTTTTTTTATAAATTTATGTATAGTTAATAATAAATTTATTTTGTATATATTTAATATAATTTTGTTTCATATATATAGATGGTATTTTTATAATTGTATAATATATGTATTATTGTGTATATTAATTTTGTAATTGAATTGATTTAATTTGATGATTGTTTTTGGTTTAAAATCTAATCATTTTTTATATATTGTATTTATATATAGATAATATTTTTGTTGATTGTAATGATTTTTATTTTATTTTATTATATTTTATAATTATTTTAAATATCAAAGAATATAGGTAACAATTAATTAAATATGTATTATTGTGTATTATAATTTTGTAATTGTATTGATTTATTTAATTGATTGTGTTTAGTTAATAATATAAATTTATCTAATATTTATTTTTATGCATGTAGTTAGTTAATAATTGAAGAATCATATATATATATATATATATATATATATATATATATATATATATATATATATATATAATTGTATTGTTTAGTTAGATGTAAGTAGAGTTGTCTAGCTAATAATTGAATATTTGAGTATATATTTTTGGTATGAAAATTTGAAATTGAATGATCATATTCTAACCCTATGGTTTTATCTATTAAGGGGTACTTTTATTATAATAATAGAAATGTTTACATTGTAAAAAATTGGAGAGTTGTATTTTAGATTTGGTTGCATAATATTGTTTAATATGGTATATTAATGTTATTTGTAAATATGGTTTATTAATAGATGGTCCCTCTATAATTTAATCAATAGAACCCGTTGTTAGTTGAATCATTATTTTCCTTTTAATTTAGGAAAGATAGTGGTTTGGTAGTAATTGTTATAATGGTTATTAACCTTTTATTTAATAAGCTCTGAAATGTCAGAAGGAATTTTTTTAGATGAGCCTCTATCACAGAGGAGGCTTCGTCAAATGGATCAGGTTGTTGTATTGTTGCTAAAGTAAGGTGTGTTATATTAGCAGATTGTAAGGGAAATGATGTAAATACAATTTCATCTAATTGTACATCTTTATAGTAGGGGTTATTGCATATTTAATAGGTTAATTTGTGGTCTTTATGTGTAGGTAAGAATGCTTCAATTGTGGAGATATTTTGAGGTGAACATATAATGTAGTCATTGTATTTTAGTAGGGTTTTTTGGCAATCATTTTTTATGTTCACATTGAAGAATGTAAACAAGTTTGATTGAAGGTATTGCTTTTCATAGTAATACCAATTGAGTAATTAGACATATCTTTCATTGTTGTAGTATATTTCATAATTTTAGTTTCTTTTTATTTTTAAATGATATTTGTAGTATTGATGGACATAACTTATTTATTGTCATCAATGAGTGATATAAGTATTGAAATGTCTATAATGAGTTATTCTCGAAAAGGGATGAATGGGAAACTAAAAATTAATTTGATCTAGTTTATTTGGATAAGGAGGATCCTAGCCCAAGAACTTCCCAGAAGTAGAAGTCTGTTAAAAGTAAACATGGGTCTTCCCCTTTGAGTCTCTATGTTGATTCTTCCTTTTAGAAGCATTCTATAGAGACAACTGCAAATACTAAAGACTAGGTCCTTGATGAGATTAGGGATGGTAGGCCCCCTTTTCCCTATGAGCTTCCCATTGACTCCCCCTTGCTTAATTTTGATTATGAAAGTCCCCTACATTTGATGGTCTTTGTTTGTAATGCAGTTGTTGATTCTTTTAGAATGAACACGTGGATGTTTTAGGAGATTTAATGAAGTTAATATTAAGCTAAGGGGGATTAAGATCCAAATAGAAAATAATCAAAATAATTAACCAAAAGACCTCCCATAGGATAAAAGTGAATGCAATGCTATTGTGGTATCTCGAAAGAATGATATTAATGTTGTGGAAAATGTGCATACTAATTATGAAGACCAACTTATATGTCTTGAAAACAAAAGTAAGAGCATCAATGATAATCTTGCCATACTGGTCACTTTTAGCCACAAATAGATCTCAGGTAAAGACTATTTGATTGAATAACAATGAAGACTTCATTATCAAGTTTATTTAAGATGGATATTTTGTCAGATGTCGATAGAATTCTATTTAAATGATGTGTGGATGGAGAAGCAAGTAAATTATCAAGTGATTGAGCAGGACATGGGCAATGATGTATCTACATAATAGTATAAGAGAAGGTAATAAAAATAGATTATATGTTTGTGCATCATGCTATGTGTAGACAAAATTAGAGATACTTTTTCCAAGTGCATGTCAGGGTAGACAATGTTCGAAATATCATCCTTGGCCTCTTGAGGGAGTTGATTATTTATAATTAATATATTATTTATATTAATTATTAATTTTATAATTTTATAAAAAAAGTATTTGGATTTGTAAAATTAATCATAGCGATTATTGTATAAATTTTTTTCTATAATATTTGAAAATTGAATTTTATAGGACATTATAGAATATAAAATAATAAATATAATAATATGTTAAAATTTAATCAAAACTATTATTAATCAAACTTTATTTAAAACATTTAAAATGAAACCTGATTTAATTATATATTAGAAACATTAAATAAAAATTGAAATAAAAATTGAAACTTACGAACAATAGATGCGCACGAAAAAATGAATGGGCAAGTCTTCAAAAAAAGGTCTTTTGAACTTCATCACAATCAGAAAGTGAAGGAGTGTTATGTGATTTTTGAAATCTTGGAAGTATGAGTTAATGAAAGACAATTCCCAACTATGGCAAAGAAAAAGGTAATATTTAGAAAGTTAGCATTGGAGCTACTCCGTTAGCGGAATTGGAGGCAAGATGTGCGAATTTCCAGGCACTGAGACCTATGGGTCAAAATGTTCGTTACCAAAGGAAAAGGAGGGAAAATTATTGATGTGGATATCCATTGAATGTACGAAGTGATTTTTTTGTAGAAATGTCTTTATTAGCATTTAATGCATTAATGTTATTTTTTGTGACATGATCTGCTTCACATTTGTATTCATTATAGAAATCTCGTGCAATAAGTTAAAATTCAAAATATCATTTGTAGTGATATGTGGTAGAATCAATTATTTCTTATTTGTGAGGTTATTATTAAGATTTTCTGAGGTAGCACAATCTAGAGAATTAAAATCTCACATGTCGCCAAATTGTACATTTGTAAATCCAAGGTGCATTTGCTACTATTATTTTTCATTTTCCATTGACATTACACTACTTGATTTAACCAAGCAAAACATTCAAAACTAACCCATTTTGTGAGGAATGACTAATCTAATTAAAAAATTCTACTATTGCTATAAAGCCTTCCATATGGACTATAAAATAAATAAAGCTTCAAAATGAAAGAAAGGATTTAACAAAATGTTATTTAACCATTTGATACAGAAATGTTGTCATTGGCCTGATGAAGGGGTTAACTATTTAGAATTAATATAATATTTATATTTATTATGAAATAATTAATTTTATAAAAAAATTGAATTAGACGTTTAAATTGTTTTTTTGGGTCGGTAAGATTTATATTTTAGTATTAAAATATAAAGAGAGTTACAACATGTATATAAAATATATAACAATATATAGAATTTCTCCAACTAAAAGGCCTATGTGCCAAACCATGGTTTTACAAACCATTTTATAAAATTTATGTCTGAACCACCCTTGGAAACTGCTTCCCATCTGTCTGCAGTATCCATCCATTGCTTGTTTAGTATTCTGGCACCTGGCCTTCAAATCTTCAAGACTGTCATCATCATATCGTTGTGCATCAACCCAAAATTATGCCAAACCTTCATGAATTTTGTTTCTTTAACTATTGGCCGGCATCCTTCTTCGTAAGGGTTTCTAGACCATATGTTTACATTTGTAATTGCAATTGTGTTCACACAGAGATGTCAAAAACTGGCCTTACTACAAGATTTCACCACCTTCCATTGTTATTCCTTTCGTAGAACCAAAAAGGGTCCTCATTTTCCCTGACCAATTTTAAAGTCCTAAAAATTCAAGATTTCATCCCCACCACCTTTCTCTATCCACGGCTTCAGAAATTCCAAACCACATTTCCTCTTCATGGATGCAGAGAATGTCGTCCCTTTGGATAGAGCACAAGGACCCCTAATCTACCTCGAGCTTCTTTATATTGCCTAATTTCCTCACACAAGATCTTCTATTAATCCTTGATATCAGCTTTGTAAGCATGTTTGTTGATTCGCTTGGGCCATCGCATAAAAGGAAGGATCCCCACTTCCATCCCCTCTTCTTCATCCTCAAAACACTCACTATAATCAAATGCATAACCAAGGTGAGTCCATTCCAGTAATGAATCTATTCCCACAAGAAAATCTTTTGGAAATAGAGAGATCATTACAAAATGAATATTTTCCATTTTTTTACCAATTTCTAATCCCCAAGCCATCAACATTGCGGTAATATCACCATTTATTTTCCAACGATGAGTAGCATTTTGAAACTACTTAGCTAATGTGCATTGAACTGCTTTCACAATACAAATAGATTTGTAGAGCAACAACTTCTTGTTAGATAACTGAGAGGAGGGGGTGAATCAGTTAAGTCCAATTTTCCTATAGTCCCAAACTCTCCATGATGTATAAAACAAATCTTTCCTCTAATTTAATCAACTTAGTAATATATCAACTATGCCTTTCTCTTCATCTACCGATTAGTAGTAAATTAACTAGTGTATTTACTGATCAATCCAGTTATAGTAATGTGTAAAGTAAAATAACAATTCATCACATCCATACACATATAAAACTTTGATTTTAATGTGGAAACCCTGTTAGGAGAAAAACCACTTGGGACCAGTAACCCAAAATAATTCACTCTTATGAAGTGAGCTTGGTTAAGAGCCAACCCTGTCAAAGGTTACAAAACACACTGTAAGGTGTGACCTGGTTAAAGGATTTATCACTAACAGTTCTCCCTTGACCAAACACTCACTATGGGGCTGTGTACTAGAAAAAGTACCTTCGTAGGATTAGTATTGCAAATAAATGAATAAAATAGCTAAATTATCACAAAGAATAAGATAATTTAACAAATGAAGAGCAATTAAGCACTCTATGGATCTCTAGTTAGGGATGCTAATGATAAAGCTCTCAGCAAGCCTCCATTAGTGATAGTCCTAAAATGAGAAATGATAAGAAAAGCTAAAAATAATGTTAACTCCAAATTCAAATGCTAATTAGCTTCTATATTTGTCTTTCTAGCTCTAATTTGCAAGAGGTTTGATGTTATTCTTAGATTTGTGGATGATTTATGAGTGAATTATGCCTTGCTTTAATAATTTTTGGCAAGGGTAGGGGGTGTAGTTGAGTTGACCATGTCTGAGTTGGGGTTAAGTCCTTGGTTCCACCCTTTGGAGAAAATTTAAATGGATTGTCCTCAAAGCTTGGGACAAGAAGACAAAATGGGTGGACAAGATGTTCTTTCCAAATGAGTGATTGAGATTCAATTTAGGCTTGATCCATGTGAGCTCCATCCTCAATTCCTATTGGTTGATTGATTTTCCTCCCCTTTGGTGGTTGAGAAAAAATAGGAATTAATTAATTGAATTTAATTAATTTGTTTAGCCATGTGTATCCCTTGAATGGGTTGATTTGATTTAATTTGAATTATGTAATTAATTAGATTAATTACAAAATTAATTGATTTATTTGATTTAAATTGATTTGATGGCTTTTGATTTTTGATTAAATTGAATTAAGGCTTGATTTGAATTTTGATTTGATAATAGCTCAATTTGATTTAATTTCTTTGATTTTTGCCTTAGTTATTCACTTGATTTATCTTGTCTAATTTTAGGTGATTACAAATACCCCTCTTGGAGTCTACATGCGAAGCATGTCGATTCAAAGAATGTCATGATCATTTCTGATGCGAAGTCCTGATTAAATTGATGCTCGATATAAGATACAAATATTGATGAAGTTCGATTGATTTTGATGTCCTAATGGTTGATTTGATGATAGTTTTCCTGATATGATGCTTGATTTGACCTGATTTGATGTTTTGATGCCCCAGTGATGAATTCAAAAAATTTCATGTTCAATGATTTGAAACAAGTTCTCTAATTTGAAATGATGATGTGATTTCATGCCCCCTTGAGAAATGAATTGAAATGATTTTGGATGATTTGCTTGAGAATGGGAAATTTTGATTTGTTTCCCAATATAGAAATTTGGAAATGCCCCGGTCATGAGAGAAATTGATGAGAAAATATTTGATTGATAAGATGTTGATGCTCTAGATAAGTTGATGATGGTTTGGTATTGTTTGATGTCAATCAGAATCACTTGGTTGATGTTGATGTCAATCTGATAGGATAAGTTGATGGGTTGATATTTTGCTCTCAAGATCTAGAGAGACAAAACATTGATTTTCCTTCCTCACGATATAGAGTTAGGAGATTTGATGCACTCAAGATGAGCAAATGGATGAGAGGATAACTTGATTGACGTTAGATGATCACTTGGATGATTTGAATGATTGATATTTGATACATGATATGATTAGATATTTTTGTGATACAGAGTTGATTAGATGTTCTCATGATGCAAAATTAGAGATTGGTAGAAGAGAAGATAATGAATAGAATTAGGTTGCCCCTATTTTATTAGCATGATTGATTATTGATGATGTCCTTGATGTAGCATGAATCATTTGATGGATTAGACATTTGATAATGTATCTTGATGATGTTGATGTACTTTTGATTATCAAATTGAGCATGATTTTTTATGATGGATATTTCAGACATTGATGATGTACCATTGATGATATCATTGATCATTTGATGTATCTTTATTTGGTCTTTTGATGATAATAAGTCTACCCACTTTAGCTTTCCTTACATATATTGAGAAAAAGTATCCATCCATGCAAACTAACATGCAATTAATCTATATGGATGTTGTACACACTCAAATGGTGCACTTCTCTAAATCATTATATCCAAGGGAATCCATGAATAGGAAACCATAGAAAGTGACCTAGAGCTCTCTATGTATGGAGTTGCAAGATTATTTAAAATTTTCTCTCAACTAGAGCTATTAAGCTAATGACCTTGCTAGTCAACCACACAATGAGAGATTCAAATGAAGACAAGGGCAAGAATGCCAATATCCCCAAGAATCACTATGAAATGCAAATGCAAACTAGATTAAGATGAATATGCAAACTAGAAATGAAAGTACAAACTAAACTATGAAAGGAAAGATGCAAGGATTACAAAAGCCTTCCTAATTAAGCTAGATGAAGTAATCTAAAGCATAAAAGAAATCTATACTATGAATGCCATGATAATGAAACTAGAATGCAAGAAATGAGACTAGAATAGTATGTAGATGCAAAAGCCAAGAATGCTCCAAATCTTCAAAAGCTCTAAAGTGACCTAGAAAACCTGCAACATAACATTAGTATTAAAAAGTGGATATGCAAATGAGGAAGAGAGCTCTTCTTTTATAGGAAATGAGAAGGAATGGACCATTGAGATTAAGAGGCAAAAGATTTAATCAAGGGTGGAGCTTGAAAGTAGAGCAATCCATGTGCACAAATATCCTCCAATGGGAAAATAAGAGTTGACTTTTGTGTCCATATGAGACAAAAAGTGCTTTTCTTCTTTTTATAAAATAGGAATAATGCTTTATTTGTGCAACTTAGGATAAGAGGAAAAGTGAGGGATTTTTATTGAATAAAAGGGGAGGAAATTCTTTTTGAATAAATAAAAAATTTACGATAAAATGGTTAGCCCAAGGCAAATAATCGAAAAAATGATACAATTAGGATTTCATCAAGGAAATTGATATAATTGATAAAATGCTGATTTTTGAAAATATTGATTCAAGGATTTGATAAATTGCTGAATGGGGGCCCAAAGTCTAGGCGACCATTTTAGGGTGAATACAGATGCAGCTAGCTATCATTATTCAGAATTAGGAAGCTTATTTTTATCATCAAGCTTTTGGAACATGAAATTGGTACAACCCTCACTAGTTTAACCATGATGATATGAATACCTCTTTCCTCGGATTTTAACAATTTCAAGTAAACAGACAAAGAATTGATCCCTTTCATATACAAATGTCCTCGATGATTCTTTGATGATCATGTCATTAGATAGATTTGCATACTGCTATGAATCAACATGGAAAGAACTCAAGAAGAAATCAAGAAAATACTATGTCTTCATCATCGCTCATCTAGTCAAACATCATTGATTTTCTAAAAGACATGATTCCAAAAATTAAGTAACACTTTGAATTTTTTTGCTTTGTTTGTAGATCCATATTTCAAAATCTTCATCCACTTTGATCCTTAGTTATGTTTAAGCTTTTTAGATTTAGATTTGATTTGTTGATTTAGAGATGTTTGATATGATTAAGCTTTTTGGATTTTGATTTGATTTTTCAAATTTTGTTGTTTAAATCAAGTGTTTGGATGTTTGAAATGTAATATTGATCAATAAGTTCAAGTGTAGCAATTTTTCAATTTTGATGCAATGATTTTGAGCCAACTTGTGTCTATTTTGATAAGCTTATTGAATTTGGATTGGTGCCCCTAGTTTGATTTAGCAAAGATCATGCTTTGTTGGGCAATGCAACTTTTGAGTGTTTACTTAAGATTTGCAATTTTTAGATTTTTAGATTTATTTATTTTTTATTTTTTTAATTTATTTATTTTTGGCTTTTTATAAGATTTTTGATGTTTTTGGATTTTTAGAGATTTTTGATGTTTTTGGATTTTTTTAGAGATTTTTTTGTATTTTTTTTTTCTGGATTTTAGATATTTTGTATTGTTTTTGGATTATTTGAGGAACATTTTCACTTTTTTATTTTTATTTTTAGAGATCACTAGTTCTCAAACAAGATCACATTGATTTGTCCCCAATGTCTAGCAAGGTATAGGACATGAAATATGGATTTGCAAATTGATGATTCACCAATGAATAGGACATGATGGATGAAGCAAGTCTGTTACCCATAGGACCATCTCCTCAAGATTATCCAAGCTAGGGAAAAATAATATCTCAATATAGGCCAATGATATGGTGTTGGATAGCATATCGAATAATGACCTGGTGTCATGACAATGGTCCAAAGGAGTGGACATATCAAGAGACTTTTTCTAACATATTTTTTTTCATTTCTTTTATTTTTCAATTGGATCAAGATTAAGGGATCGATTTGGACAGGATCACACAATAATGATAAAGGGGTGGTGAAGGCTATGAGTGAATGGTTTGGGATTATGGGAAGGATTTTTAGAAATAATGAAGGTGGCTTTAGGATAAGCAAGATCATGATAAGGTAGCATGAGTGCAACAAGTGAATAGGCTGATGGAGGATAGGATAACTCATGTCAAGATACTTAATGCTCACGGATATGTTCAACCTTGTCAAGATCAAAGGTGAAAGATGTAATACGAATGCAAGTGAGATAAATGGTAGAAAGATGGATGATATGATGGATGAAACTTGCCCCCAAGTGTAGAGTTCAAGAGAAAGGAATTACGCATGGCGCCTGTTTGCCAGGTTTTCATCATGGTACTTGTCCAAGATGCCACAAGAAGTGGTTTTCACCATAGGATGGATTTATTTTCTCTTTTTTTTTCTTTTTGTATTTTTAACTTTTGGAGGGACTCAAGCCTCATGCTCTTTGGATACTCCTTGAAAAGGTATGATATGATGATTCGAGGCTGCTGAAAGGTACGCTCAAAGATGTTGATAGGGTGATGGAAAGGTGACATGGTGGATAAGGTAAAGGGTGGCTAAAGATTTATGCAATGGATTGGGTAAGGGAAATGGAAGGATAACGAATAAGAGGATAATAAGTCTTTCCATGTGTGGGTGTTAAAAAGGGGATGGAAGAATAATGAATAGGAGGATAAGAAGTATTATCAAGACCAACATCGATACAAACCTTGAAGGGTAGTGGAATAATGGAAGAAAAATGTGTGAAATAACTTGAGATTTCGAAATAAGAGAGGATATGGATCTTGGGATACAAGGACTCAAAATGGATGGATGAGATGGAATGTGTTTGGGAGAATGTGGAGTTGAATCCTTTGGAAGCTTGAATGTCAACTTTGATTTCTCTTTCATGTGTAAGTCCTTCAAAAATGACTTGGGAATCCACACTTTCTTTGATTTTTCTTTCCTTTTGGACTCTTTAGAATGCATTTCTTCGATGAGGGATTTAGGAACCCACATTTTATTTGATTTTTCTTTTTTCTTGATGGACCTTTGTGGTCTCTTGAATTTTTTTTTTTCTTTCATTCACATGTTGATTAGATGGGACATGGTGCTCTTCATACATAAGTGGATTCTTGGATTTCTGATTTTTATGTTACACATTCAAATTTCTTCCAAAGGACTTGGGATTGATGGATGAATAAGGTTGATATGGTTGGTTCATATGGATAGTCTTATATGGAGGGTTCATATGGATGGGTGTTTGGTTTCTCAAGTATGTATGTCTTTGTTGATCTTGATACATGGTAAGGTAAGGGGATGGTGGGATAGGGATGGTAGGAAAGGTTGATGGAGGAATATAGGGACCCAATATGGATGGAAGATTTGAAGGTTTCAAATTTGGGATATAGGGACCAAGGATGGATTACAAGGATGTATAAGGAATATTCTTACATGAAAATAGAGATAAATGAAATGTGGGAAGGATATCAACATCTTTATTGTGAGCTGCCTGGCCAAGGCTTTCGTCTTTCAGATTTATCTTTGTACCAATAGGCTTATATGTAGCTTTGATAGGAGTGACTTTGATAGGAGCACTTGAATCTTGAGATAGATATGGAGGCTTATGAAAAGTGGATATTGGGGTACTTTGGTCTTGAAAAGGATCTTTTGATA
This sequence comes from Chamaecyparis obtusa, assembly GCA_027943335.1. Classification (NCBI taxonomy): domain Eukaryota; kingdom Viridiplantae; phylum Streptophyta; class Pinopsida; order Cupressales; family Cupressaceae; genus Chamaecyparis; species Chamaecyparis obtusa. The sequence continues at coordinate 782,157 of BSBK01004155.1, read as the reverse complement.
TCCTAGGAAAAATACTTTGCTTTTGATTTTTGATAAGTTCATTAGATATGAAAGGAACACCTTGATATTGCTTAGGAGATGGGTATGATATAGGAGGTGAAGGAATATGGGGTGTTTGAGATGGAAGGATATCTTCTTGAAATAAATGGAAGGGTATGAAGGATTCATCATGGGATTCTTGGAATATGGGACTTTGGTCAAATATAGGATAAGAAGGGTTATTTTTTGATTAAGGAAAATAGGTTTTAATGGGGCCCTGAAACCCTTACAGTGTTAAAGTATATCAAAGATAAAGTGATGAAAGTTAACATAAACAAGATAGCCATAGCAAGAAAGGAAAGCCAGACACAGTCTGCTAGTAAACAAACAAAAAGCCCAGAAAATAGAACCAGGGGCAAAAACAAAAAACTACGCCAAACAAATCCAGGAGAGCTGCTCAAGCAAACTCTCTGAGGATCTTAGCCACACGTATCTCCAGCTTGGATGCCTTTTTCACTGCCTCCTTTAGGTCAGCCAGATCCTTATCCGGTTCCTAGGTATCCTTCTTCAAAGTGCTAGATCTAGTTCTCTTCCTCGGGCCATCCTTCGGAGAAATATCTTTACTGCTATTGGGAGACCCCTCCTTGCTGCCCCTGTGTTCCTCTATTTTACTGATCAGAACCTTAATGTTGTCATTTGAAGCTTTGAGGATGATGTAGCTCTATTCAGCGATTTTCTACAGAGTTGCGTCCACACTCTGAATTCTTTTCTTCACATCCTCCATTTTGTTCTCCATTTCATTCTTCTCCTCAGTAGGCCTGATCTTGCTGCTATTATCCTCCCTCTCCAACCTGTCTACCCTAAATTTTAGCTCCTGTATTTTGTGGTAGGTCCATTTAGTGGTTCTATAGCTATCTATGACACTATTTTTGGCATTGTTGAGCACATCCATTTGGGGATTTTCTTTAGTGATGTCACTTAGAATAACCAGGGCAGGGTCGATAAGGTCCTCCATTTGAATTTTACCCACCTTATTCTCCTTAACCAAAGTCTTCATCATCTCCCTCTTTAAGCCCATCTTGACGGAAACATTGTGGAAATCCCTCCAAACCACACTCTTCTCTTTGTTTGAGATCTTGCAGGTATACTGGTCAGTCCCTTGATCCTCACAATCCTGCTCTTGATCATCCTCTCTCCCCTAATTCTCCTCTTCCTCTTCTCTATCCTTCCCCTCCTCTTTCCCTTCCTCCTTATTGCCTTCTTCAAACTTCTTCCTTTTCCTCTGCTTTCTACCAAGATTGACATCAGTATCCTCATCTTTGTCCACAAGCATCTTAATAGTGATTTTTCTCCTTCCCTTCTTATTCTCCTTAGTTTCCTCCTCCTACCCAATCATATCTTCCTCCTCTTCAACACTATCTCCCTTTGTTTCCATGCCCTCCACCTCCTCATCATAATCTCTATCAGAAGAGATCTCACTACTCTGCTTTGGGTTAGGTTTCTCCTTTTTCTCCATTTTTTCCTTCTTAATCTTCTTTTTCCCTATTTTAGTGTGAGGGGAAGCTTCTGCATCTGTTTCTGAATGCATATCTTGGCTCTCCTTAGTATCAGAAGGGATTTACTCTTCTTCACCTGAGTTAAGCTCCTCATCTGAGCCATCTTTCCCCCCTCTCCCTTGCTTAATTTCTTTACCGATAGTTCTAGCTTAAAAAAATTCATAAATCAACAACAACAGCCCCTCATGGAAAGTAGGGTTGCCAATAGGCTTCTCCTTGTAATCACTGATATTCTCATTAATAGATGAGTAAAGGTAAAAAGGAATAGAGATTTTGGCTCCAGACCTGAAGTGGTTGAGAAGCACAAAGTGGTAGGAGTAGATGCGGTCAAAACTCGTGTCTAGGGAAATATATTTGATTATCACCCTCAGCACGAACCTCCATAGTAGTTTAATGGACCTCAGCAGGTAGTAAGTGCCCTTCTTCACTAGAGCCTTCTTTTCCTCCTTTCCTTTGGTGAATTTTGTCATCGCTTGACCTGAAATTCACCTATCTCTGTAGAACTTCTTCCCAACAATGGGGATGCCCGTAACCATAGAAATAACCTCCTCCATCACCGTGAGCTCAACCCCATAAATTTTGACACTCCCCTCATTCCAGTTCTTAACCATGGTTTTGGTAATAGAGGGTTTCCATCCATGCAATCTTTCAATGAAAGAAGTCACCTCTCCTTTGCTCAAAATGCCCCACAGCTTCAAACGCCTTTGCCACTTCTTAGCTTCATCCTCAGGTTCCCTCCTATGTCTTTTCCCCACCATTTTACCTCTCTCTCTGCGAAGAATTCCTCTGCTCACAATGCTTTGCGAACTTTGAAACCAACAGAAAGAATGAGAAGTATTCTCAATCCTTCCGATGAAATTATGAAGAATAAACCTAAAAATAGGCCTCAAAGTGCAATAATGGTAATTACCTAGGTGATTCATACTTTGGCTCGCGTACTTACACCTCAAAAGATGACACATCTCCCCTAACACATAAAATGTCATGATTAAACTTTAATGTTTCCTAATCTACCCAGGATTCTCTTGCTTTCAATTAAATCCTTAATTTCAAGTGGAATAATATGTCCGTCCTTCCATATTTTCACCTCATCCTTCTTGACAGCCCAATTGGCCAGCCTGTCAGCCACTTGATTAGCCTCCCTGTACTCATGAGCCATGTAGACTCTTTCAAAGGACTTAAGAAACTGGATGCTCTCATTGATAATATTTGCAATCATCCAGGTTGGCAAGTTTTTCTCGTTGAGGCAATCAATTATGTTCTTTGAGTCTCCTTCCAACCACAGTTTTCTGACTCCTATATCCTTAGCAAGCTTTATAGTTTGATGGGCCACATTCACCTCTGCAAAGTGGTTAGTTTGCATCCCAAGAGGAGCCAAAATGGTAGCAATGCCTTTCCCATGATCATTTCTGATGATTCTGCCAATCCTAGCCTGGCTAGGGTTGCCTTTCGCAGCCCCATCAAAGTTGGCTTTGCACCAACTCTTAGGTGGAAGAGTCCATCTGTAGTCCTCCCTCCTACTATGAACTTCCTCCTTAGTATTGAGAAGAGGGTTGTAGCCCTTAATGATAGTATAGTTTTCAACCAGAGCATTAAGGCTTTTGTGAAAAACCACCTTGGAATTGGCTTCTTTTTCCCTAAAAATTTAGTTGTTTCACTCCTTCCACACCCCCTAGAAGAGATGGGGTAGAGACCAAATCCATAAGCCCTAGCTCACATCTCCAACCACCCCACTTTTCCACTATTGAAAGAGCTCAGTCATATTATTGGGAAAAACCTAGGTCTGTTTGAAGAAAGCCAGGAAGGAAGACCATATGTTTTTGGTGAAGTGGCAATGAATGAAAAGGTGATCAACACTTTCCATTTTCTTTTTACAAAGGATGCATCAGTTAGGCATCTGATGCCCTCTCTTGATAAGGTTGTCCACCGTCAATATACAGTTTTGGAGCATAATCTAGAAAAAAATGTTGATTTTGGGGGTGAGGCTAGGAAACCAAGCTTTGGCCCAGATAGGGACATGAACGCTACTCTGCATGGTTTCATAGCCCAAGGCCACAGTGTAGTTGCCATCCTTAGTCGACCCCCAAATAATAGAATCCTTGCTGAGGGACAAGGGGGTGAGCCTGATCATGTCTATCAATAGCTCGAGCTCCAGTGATATCTCAGTCAAGTTCACCCACTCCTCATTCATCCTATAGTCTCTCACCCTGTAGCCAAATCTTTCCATGCAAATCATCACCCATCTATTGTAATATTCAATGTTCCATAATGGTCCCAAGCTAAGCCAGTTATCAAGTCAGAAATTGATATCTTCACCATTGCCCAGTTTCCATTTCACCTTCTCAATGGCTAACCCTTTAGTCTTTATAATACCATTCCAAATATTGGATCCCTTAGGGTCATCATCCCTACTTATGAACTACTTGAAATTGATTTTGGTTGTATACTTATCCTTTAGGATATCCCTCCATTCTCCCTTGGAGTTGAAAATCCTCCATATCTGTTTAGCTTGCAAAGCCCTATTGAACTGCTTCAGATTCCTAATCCCTAAGCCCCCCTGCTTTTTGGGTCTGCAGATATTTTCCCAAGCCACAAGTGGGTACTTCATATTGCCTTTTGGTCCAGCCCACAGAAACTTCTTTTGAATAGACTCCAAAGTATCAGCCACTTGGGAAGGAATAGAGAACAGGCTGAGGGCATAAATAGGCAAGTTCTGTAAAGTAGATTTGATCAAAAGAACCTTGCTAGCCTGACTCATAATGATACCCTTCCAGCCAACCAACTTTCTATTGAACCTATCAATGAGCTTGTCCCAAAAGAGGTTAGGAGGTTTAGCCCCCATAGGGAGCCCCAAGTAGGTAGAGGGGAGGGTCCCAATACTACAGCCCAAGATACTAGCAATTTTACTTTATCTACCTTCAGGGGTGTTGACAAAAAAGACCAAGCTCTTACTCCAATTGATGAGTTGACCCATGGCATTGGAATAAGTATTGAGGATGTCCTTCACATTTCTAGCTTCCTTCACTAATGCTTCTCCCCCAAGAATGGTGTCATCCAAAAATTGCTGATGGGTGAAGATCAGGGGACCGGAAGAAGGTTTTAACCTGACAAAAACTCCTTTGCTTATTTTATCATGTATAAGTCTACCCAAGCACTCTGCAAGAATAATGAAGAGGATGGGGGAGAGGGGATACCCTTGCCTAAGCCCTCTAGAAGATTTGAAGAAGTTTGGGGGGAGAACCATTAACCATCACCGCAAAGGTGGGGGTGGAGATCAATTGAGATATAATCTTTCTAGTATTGTCCTTAAAGCCAAAAGCTTCAAGAACTTTATCTAGGAACAACCAGTCGACCTTGTCATAGGCTTTAGATAGATCAAGCTTGAGCAGAAAGCCATCCCTTTTACCATCTTCTAAAGAATGTATGACTTCATGAACAACTATGATGGAATCTAGGATTTGTCTACCCGGGACAAATTCTGTTTGTTGCGGAGCAATAATCCTCGGAAGGATTTTAATTATTGTAATGGTTAGAACTTTAGAAAAAATCTTGTAAAGAGAGTTACAAAGGCTAATAGGCCTGAAAGAATCAAAAGAGTTCGCACTTGAGACTTTGGGAATCAGAACCAGGAAGGTAGCATTGATTTCTTTGAGCAAGCACTTGGCACCAAAGAATTCATGAACCACTTTAACCAGATCATCTTTTAAAACTTCCCAATACAACTGGAAGAAAAAAGTAGGGAGCCCATCAGGGCCTGGGGCTTTCTCAGCAGGCAAGGAGAAGATAGCCTCCTTGATTTCCTCCATATTAGGGATAGCCACAAGGGCCCTATTCTGACTAGCATTGATCACCCTAGGGATGGTTTTGAGAATATCCACCTGATCCTCTTCACCTAGGTTGGCATCTTTAGTGAGGATGGTAGAGAAATACCTGATAGCTTCTTGGGAAATCTCCTTATCTTTCTTAAGAGAAACATCCCCCTTTTTGATAACACTAATTCTGTTTGCAGCCCTATGCTTCATGGTAGAGAGGTGGAAGAATCTAGAGTTCTTGTCCCCTTCCTTTAACCACACTAATCTAGATCTCTACCTCAAGAACATTTTCTCTTTGCCCATAATGTTGTGAAGATTAGCCAGAATAATATTTTCTGCATTCAACCTGTCCTCATCATAGCCCATGTTCTGGATCTCCTCCTGCACCCTTGCAAGGTCCTCCATAATCCTTTCTTTCACCAAAAAATATCCCCAAAATCCTTCTTGTTCCACTTTCTGATCTCCATTTTAATGTTTTTGAGTTTCTTAGCCACTTTGTACATAGCTATGCATTTCACATCTATGCTCCACCAGTCTCTAATTTTGTCAAAAAGGCCAGGATGAGCAGACCACATCTTCTCAAATCTGAAAGGGAAAGCCTTTTTCCTGTTGCAAAGCTCAATGGTAAGAGTAATAGGGGAGTGGTCTGAGCCATGTCTAACCATCAGAGAAAGTTTGCAGTGATAAGAGTTCAACCAATCCATAGTGATCAGAGCTCTATCTAGCCTAACCTGGATGCAGTCAGTCCCAACTCTTCTATTAGACCAAGTGAACTTGCTACCCTCTAACTCAACATCAAGGAGAGCCAAATCACTAATAAGGTCCGCTAGATGTTGTCTACTTTCCAAGTCTGGAGGAAGCCCACCTAACTTCTCAGTGGCCAATAGGGGGGTGTTGAAATCTCCCATAATAATGCCCTTAGACCCTCCCAACAAGGGCATCAGGTTACTAATTTTATTCCAGAAATGCTTTCTACCTATCTTAGTGTTAGGGGCGTAGATGTTCATAACAAACCAACTTTCCTGATCCTTTGAATTCTTGAATTGAATAAGCAAAATGTTACCTTCATCAAAGATGATATCCGTCATTAAGTTTTCCTTCCATATCACTAACAATCCTCTAGAAGCCCCTGAAGAGTTAGAAGCCGTAGACTTCATACCTTTGTTGAAACAAATGCTCTCAGTCTTCTCCTTCATTTTCATTTCCTGAATCAAAAATATATCCGGCCTATGGTCCCTAATCATATTTCTAACTACCTCCTATTTTTGGATTCCATTGAGTCCATGAATATTCCAAGATATGACCTTCATATTTTCTTTTGGGGGTATGTTTCCTAGATGGTTTTTTGGGTTCCATCCACTATGTTTCTTCTTGTTTCTTCCTTTCTAATTTGGTGCTTGCTCAACCTGCCTGGGGTGCTTGATTTTCTTCCTATGTCAGCTTTGGCTCTGCTTCTCATCGTAGCTAGAGACACTGGGGATGGGTCTCTACTATTCTTATTTTTCTTAACAGAAATCCAAGGACCCACATTTTCATCTTTGCAGCTCTCAAATAGAGCCTCCATTCTAGAGATTTGTCCTGGGGAGGAGGTGGTGATGAGTTTGATGATTCTATTGACCTTTCTTGGGGATAAAAGTGAGCTTTTGCTTAAGTTTGATTCTTGTGAAAGAGAGGGACCCTAGACCTCCACTGTACCCTCAATCTCCTGGTTATCTAGCACAAAGGAATCCTCTTTGATTTCCTCCAAAATGAACTCCCCGTCCTCAAGGAGAGTCCTGCTTCCTTTATCTGCCTCCCTGATAGTAGAGTCTTGCATAACAGGGCAGAAAATGCCAACTTCCTTTTTTCCATTACCACTATCATTCTGGGACTCAAGCTGCACCCCGTTCTCAAGGCTTTTCTCTCCTTCCGGGCATCGATGAACAGGAGGGATCCTAGTTATGTCCTTGGGCCTCTCCCCTTGAGGAACCCCCTTAGGGATTTGTCCATCAGGGGCTTTCTCCTTCCACACCTTCTTGGGTCCTTCAACTTGATTCAGACCTTTTTGCTACTTCTAGGTCTCTTTTCTCTTCCCTTGCTTGATTTGGGCCTTGCGGTTTCTTTCCTTCTCTAGGAAGATTGGGCACATTTTGGCCTTGTGACCTGCCTTTTTACAGTGAAAACAAGCGAAAGACACATTTTCATAGTCTATTTGCTGCACACGCCTTCCCAATCTAGATTGGAACTCTATCACTTTAGGCATATCCTGTCCTTCAACAACCCCCACGCATATTCTGGCATACGTGAGTCTTTTCTTGGCTACTGTAACCAGATTGATTGATAGCAACTCTCCAAAAGAGCTGGTGATGCCATCAAAAAACATCTTCATGCCAGTAAGAGGAAGCTCTAGAAGCCTGATCTAGACCGGGGCCTAGGTCATGAAATCATTATTAAGATCTAGGTTGGAGGTCCATTTTTGAAGAATAAGAGTGGATCTCCCCATCGAACAATTTCCCACACAGAGAATCTTAGAGTAGTCTTTAGAGCAGGAGAACTCGAAAGACATAAAGCTTTTTTCCATAGCCGTGACCTCAACCTGCCCTTTTAAGTCCCATTTTTTCTTAGCAAATATTCTGACCAAATCTATATTCGGCCTAGGGCCTATGAACTTGCCAACAAGTGTAGCTGCCATACTCAGAATGTTGTGATCAATAAGCTCAGAAGTCACTTCAAAGGAAAAAGTTCCCTTCTCTTTGTTGGAGATGTTTTTGATCTTAGGGAAGGAGGACTTACTCAAGGGTTTAACACCAAGCAGGTTGGTCCAACACCCCAACGGGCCTCAGGCTTCTCTAGAAAGACTTTATTTTGGAGCATCACCCATTTTTTCGCATGGATCTGGCTGCAAAGCCAATGGGTCCCCATCATCTGTTGCATCCTCCTTACCATTGTCCTTACCTTGATTCAGACCTGAATCCTAATCAACCGGTCCCTTCTCTGCATGTTTCCCACTCAAATTCCTATTCAAATTTTTCCCTCCTCTCTGTTGTCCCCGCTCGCACTCGCCATTATTGGATAAGAAGGATTATTATCATGATCTTGATCCTTAATAATACTTGTTTGTTTTCACTTTTAATTAGTCTCTTGACATGGAGCCACTTCTAAGGACAATGTAGGAGTTTGGATCCACACGAGGGATTCTTGAAGGGATGATGGATATTCATTTGAAATAGGTACAATAGGAATTTTAGCACATGAAGGCTTAGAGTCTATAACCTTTGAAGCATGAAAGAAGTTTGTAGCAAGATGTAGGTTAGCTTGGATCTCTTTTAGAGGTAGCCCTTGAGGGTATACATAGTCATTATGAAAAGTGTTTGGATCTTTGTTTGATGGAGGAATCTTGGATAGCTTTTCTTCTATATGAAATGGAGGAATGATGAAATAGGTGAAAGCTATACGAGGACCACTACTAGACATGTGTTCATAATTTTGATCTTGCTTGAGAGTAGTATCTTCATTAGATGATTCATTAGGATCTTCAATTTCAATTAACTCATCATAAATAAGATTTTGGATTTTATGTTTTAACTCCATGCAATTTGAAGTTTCATGCTCATTATGTCTATGATATGCACAATAGTTAATCAAAAAGATAAAACCACATGAAGTGATTTGAGACAACGTGATGAGATCATTTTTGAGGAGTTTTTCCAAAGCTGATTCGTATGAAATTCCCAAAGGAGTAAATGATCTATCCCAAGGATATTTGGATGTATTTGTGTTTCTCAAAGAGTTGTCATGTGATGAATATTGTTGAGATGGAACTAATTCCTCTTGATTTCCTTGATCAAAGATGAGATTCTCTTGATATTTTGAAATAGGTTCTTCATCAAATATTTGTTTATCATTATGATATTCTTGATCAAATATAGAGTTTTCATGATATTCTTTGTAATCAAATTTTTAATTATCAAAGATATGGCATTCATGATGTTTTTCTTGATCATAGAGGTAAGGAAACAATGTTCTTAATGAGAATTGGTTGGATAATGTTTCCATTTCTTGAATTCTTGCGAATAGAATATTCTTTTGAATCTTTATTGTTAATTGATTTTTGGATCTTAATGGATGTTTTCTTTTTGTAATCAAAGACCTTCAAGCACAACACAATAATTTTGTCAATTATCAGAAGGAATTCTTCCAAGAAATCTACCTAAGGTCAAATTTGGCTTTTAAATGGCTCTAATGAGGTAGGCTTGCTAATTTATCAAGGTATTTAATCAAGATTCTATTCAAAATGGACATTAAGTTTTCACCCTCCAAGTATATTAAGAGGCTTCCCACCACCGATATGTCAGAGTTTTGTGCAATCCCGAAGGAATACTTGAGGAAGTTCAAAAATTTAACACCCTTTTGTCACACACCCCATTAAGGATGTATGCATTTCATTTTATAGTGGGTCGAATTATTGTGGCAAAGGAAATTGTATCCCACTTTGGGCTTTCCCTGTCACCGGCCTCGTTAAGGCAAATCTCGGGAGGTGAGCCCACTATAGATCTAGCATGTTCATTTTGAAAGCAATAAAGTGGAATAAAGAGATATGTTTTGGGAGTTTGATTCACCAAAAAGTGAAGATCATATCCCTATCTATTTCTCAATTCCCAAACACTTTTAACAAGGTTCAATTACCAAACCCACTAACTAATGAGAATCGAGTATTTCTACTCTTTTCTACAAACAAGGGGTTGTTCAAATTTAGTGCTTGATTTACTTAGCCTTTCTTTTAATCAAGGAGTTTGACACTTTTGACATTTTGATTCACTTAGAAAGCGAAGAGCATAGGTCTAATATCAAATCCTTTAAATAATAATATGTTGCTTTAATTACTAAATTTTGAAATTGACAAGGCCACAATTTAAGCAAAAATTGACCAAGTTTTAGGCTTACCTTGTTTCGAAGCTAGCTAAGGCTAGGGATATTTTTGATGAATTTTCTATTTTTATGCTCACCTAGTGGCGATCATTCCTTTCCATTCGCTTCTTCTCCAACAAATCAGTCAATACAACCAGCCAAAGTGAAGAAAACAAAAATAAACTTGAATCTAAGCCTTATTTGTCAAATTTTACCAAAACTTGATTAAGGTGAGTAAATCCAATTTAATGATATGAACTTTGCTTTATATGCTTCTACAACTTTCAAATATTGTTCATATACCTTGCTTTCTTGCTGAGAATCTTCTAAAACCAGCTTGATGTGTGCAATATTCTCCTCATTGATCCTTTTTGTCAAAGCTTTCCCTTCGTGGTTAAATCTATTTTTTTATTCTTTTATGACCAGTCATCCTGCAGACACAGAGAAATCATTTCCCACAAGTTAAATTTTGTCGATTTTCAATTTAATCAAAAGCGCTATTAAAATGATTGAAAGTGCTATTAAAATGATTGAAAGGGCTATTAAAATGATTAAAAGTGCTATTAAAATGATTAAAAGTGCTATTAAAATGATTAAAAGCACTATTAAAATGATTGAAAGCACTATTAAAATGATTGAAATCTTAAAATGATTGAAAGCACTATTAAAATGATTGAAAGCACTACGGATCCGATTAAAAGCACTACATAAATATTTAAAAGCACTGAAACAGAGATCAAAAGCGCTGTTAAACTTAGCAAAGGCGTCAAGAAAATATTAAAAGCACTGGAGAATTATGCAAACGCGCTGGCGAGTCAGGGCAAAAGCGATGAAAGAAAATTAGACAGATGGCAGAAGAAATCAAAAGCACTGAAACTCCATGTAAAGGCGCAAAAATTTTCCGTAAACACATTGTTTCAGGTCTCAAGAGCGCTAGAGAAACTGATAAAAGTGCTGCAGAAAGGATCAAACATGCTATTTCACCTGTAAAACAAAGAAGAAAACAAGGAACGTGCAATTTTTTGAATTTTATAAAGAATGAGGCCTAATGCCCCACGGTGGTTGTCATTTTGTGTACTAGAAAAAGTACCTTCATAGGGTTAGTATTGCAAATAAATGAATAAAATAGCTAAATTACCACAAAGAATAAGCTAATTTAACAAATGAAGAGCAATTAAGCACTCTATGGATCTCTAGTTAGGGATGCTAATGATAAAGCTCTCAACAAGCCTCCATTAGTGACAGTCCTAAAATGAGAAATGATAAGCAAAGCTAAAAACAATGTTAATTTCAAATTCAAATGCTAATTAGCTTCTATATTTGCCTTTCTAGCTCTAATTTGCAAGAGGTTTGATGCTATTCTCAGATTTGTGGATGATTTATGAGTGAATTATGCCTTGCTTTTATAGATTTTGGCAAGGGCAGGGGGTGTAGTTGAGTTGATCATGATTGAGTTGGGGTTAAGTCCTTGGTTCCACCCTTTGGAGACAATTTAAATGGATTGTCCTCAAAGCTTGGGACAAGAAGATAAAATGGGTGGACAAGATATTCTTTCCAAATGAGTGATTGAGATTCAATTTAGGCTTGATCCATGTGAGCTCCATCCTCAATTCCTATTGGTTGATTGATTTTCCTCCCCTTTGGTGGTTGAGAGAAAATAGGAATTAATTAATTGAATTTAATTAATTTGTTTAACCATGTGTACCCCTTGAATGGGTTGATTTGATTTAATTTGAACTATGTAATTAATTAGATTAATTACATAATTAATTGATTAGATTAATTACATAATTAATTGATTTATCATGATTTATTCGATTTAAATTGATTTGATGGCTTTTGATTTTTAATTAAATTGAATTAAGGCTTGATTTGAATTTTGATTTGATAATATCTCGATTTGATTTAATTGCTTTGATTTTTGCCTTAGTTATTCACTCAATTTATCTTGTCTAATTTTAGGTGATTACAGGGGTCAACAAGAAAATAATCAACATTCATTGAATGTCATATTGAAATATAAAGACTGTTAAGTCCCACTCAGTTAAGATATTTTATTTGTAGCAATGGTTAAACTGTTACAGTAATGATTTGATTCAAATACAACTCATTTTGCATATTTTCATATCTATGCTAAGCTCAAAAATACCTCTGATCAATAATCAATTCAATCTCTTTGTTTCCTCCAACTCTGTTATACTCGGTAATTCTTTTCTCTGATGCTCGGTGTCCTCTACAGAATTGCTCAATTCTGTCTTCAACCAGTTTGATAAGCTTTTCATGAATGCAATCTTCCACGTGCATTCCAACATCATACTCAATAATGAATCTCTTGTCTCTTTTTATAGAAATCATAAACCATTTTATTTCCATCCATAGATTTTGCCTCTTAATCTTTGTCATTAATTTTTTCACTTTAACCTTCCTCGATAGTTGTGTCAATAACATGTTTCATTCTCCTTCATCTGATCATCCTTGAATATTGGCAATCGTTTGATCATCATAATAAATATTATCTTTTACCTTAGAATCATAAAAATTTGTCTAGCTCATCATCTTTAGTCGATAGTCTTAAGTTCCATTTATTTCTTTCACTCAGTCAATACCACATTACGGTAACTCGGTTAACACTATACTCGATATACACTACACTTGCTCGGTGTACATTGTTCCAACTTAGTGTATACTGAATTCTTCATTTACCGACCACATAAACTTGTTCATTCTTAATCTTCAATCAATAATAGAATCATGTAATACAATCAAATCACTAACATAATATTGTAGAATCATCAATAAGTTATCCAATGAATACTATATCCATATATTTCTCATCCATCTCATCTTCATGTAGATATCTCATCCCTTCACTATTATTCATTCTTAAGATGTTTGTAATCATCATGATAAGTATAGTCAAAACTAGTTGACATTAATGAAAATACATTAATTGATTTAATGTCTCACATAGACATTAGTAGCTCGATGATCATCAATCACTCCTTTGAATATCTTCTTTAAGATATTCAATCAATTGTAATATATCAATCTCTCCCTTTGGCATTGATGGCAACACAATATGAAATATGCCATAGAATATCAAAAATATGTTCTACAACTCTGCATGCAAATGTTGTAACTCGATAATCTCTCCCTAGCTTATACATTTAATATGTTTAATCACTACACAACATCATTACTCTCCCTTTCTTCATGTAGTCTCTCTCTCTCTCTGCAAATTTAGCTTGAATATTTAATGAAATCTCTCTCCCTTTGCCATCAATGCCAAAAAAGAAAATTATCAGCTCTTCAATAGCCCAAAAAAAATTTGTGTTGTTCAGTTCAGATCAAGTACCTTGCTTGTACTGATATTCAATTTCAGTTTGTCTTCCATCTTTTAGTTTTCACAACCTTAGGAATCCCAAAGTGTGAACATTATGCATCAACATCATTAGATATTCTAATAAAATATAGGTTGATGTAACCTCCTAATCACCTTAGTGACTGATAGACAATGGATGGACCCCAAGTCTACTCCTCAAGTATTAAAATGTGTCCTTAGGTAAGGGTTTAGTAAATATATCAACAAGTTGCTCTTGTGATTTCACATACTCCAGTCTTACTTTCTTTTCTTGAACTTGTTCCCTCAAGTAGTGATACTTAATAGAAATATGCTTTGTCTTTGCATGCATCATCAGATTCTTATAAATATTAATTTCACTTATATTATCACAGTATATTATCACTGGGTCAGTGATCTCCTCATTCATACCTTCCAATAGTTGTTTTATCCATGCAATATTTGAACAATTAGCAGCAACAAAAACATATTCTACTTCTGCATTGCACTGAGAAATGCATCCTTGTTTCTTACTTATCCAAGTAACCAATCTTTCTCCCAAAAAGAATGCTCCACCAATAGTGCTCTTTCTATCATCAATGTTTTTATCCCAATTCGCATCTATGTAAAATTTTAGTTCAAAATTGTCTTCTTTCTTGTACCATAAACCATACTTTTTCATTGTTCTTCAAGTATCTCAAAATTCTTTTCACAGCAGTCATATGTGATTCTTTAGGATTAGCAAATTTTTTTACTACAATTCCAACCGCATGTGCAATATCTAGTCTAGTATGCACAACATACATCAATTTACCAATCATTGATCTATACAAGGTCTGATTTACCTTGGTTGACTTGTCATCCTTTGTCAATTTGCATCCAGTGACCATAGGTGTACCGACAGGTTTTGAATCCTCCATACCAAATGTCTTTAATACTTCTTTGATATACTTTGATTGTGTGATGTATATGCCTTCATTTTGTTGTAAAATTTGTAAGCCAAGGAAAAAATTAATCTCACCAAACATTGACATTTCAATTTATTTCCTCATTTCATCAACAAATGATTTGCATAAGTTATCATGTCCTCCAAATATGATATCATTAACAAAAATTTAAGCAATAAGAATCTTGTCACCAGTTTCACATTTCAAATACAAATTTTTATTGTCACTTGTTCTAACAAATCCAATAATGATAAGATAGGTATGCAGTCTTTCATACCATGCTCTCAATTCTTGTTTCAGTCCATATAATGCTTTGTGTAACTTACATACCATATTCCTCTAATTAGGATCAACAAAACCTTTAGGTTGTTCAATATATACCTCTTCTTGAAGTATCCCATTTAGAAATGCATATTTAACATCCATCTAATAAACTTTAAATTATTTGTAAGAGACATACGCAAGCAAAATCCTTACTTCTTCAAGTCTAGCAACTGGTGCAAAAGTCTCACCATAATCAATACCTTCTTCTTGTGCATAACCTTTGCATACTAGTCTTGCTTTATTCCTAGTGACATCTCCATTTTCATTCAATTTGTTTCTGAATATCCATTTGGTTCCAATCACATTCTTGTCTTTTAGTTTCGGTACCAATGTCCATGTCTGATTTTTATGTATCTTCTCAATCTCTTCATTCATTGCCTTGACCCATTCATCATTTTCCAATGCATTTTTAATAGTTTTAGGTTTAAATTCACAAACTAAGCATGTGTTGTTTCTTAACTTACTTTGTGTCATCATTCCTACTTTCTTATCTCCAATGATCTGATTTTGTGGATGATGTCTCCTTACGTATCTTGCAAGTACAAATTTAGTTCTCTATTCTTCAATGTGTTCTCCACTCGGTGCATGCTCATGATCTCCATCGGTAATAATTCGCTAAATCCCGGTCTATAAAGACTGATGCTCGGTAGCATTACCTTGTTGCTAGGTAATGCCTGGCTATTGCTCAGGTAAAGTGTCTGGTTCCTCAATGTAAATAAATCTACCATAGTCTTTTGGTTCCTTTTTTCTTTCTTCATCATTTTTCTCAGAAAATTCATCAACTCTCACATTTGCACTTTCAATCATCTTGTTAGTAGCCTTATTCAAACATTTATAAGCTTTGGTTTTAGTAGAATATCCAAGATATATTCCTTCATCACCTTATGAATCAAATTTACCATTTCTATCATCTTTCAAAATGTAACATCTACTTCCAAATATTTTCAAGTAACTCATATTAGGTGTGTAACCATACCACAATTCATAAGGTGTCTTGTTTGATTCTTTCTTCAGTTGAACTTGGTTCAATGTGTAAACAATAGTACTAACAAATTCTCTCCTGTACATCTATGCAACATCTTTTTCAATCATTAGTGTTCTAGCACAATCAACAATTGATCTATTTCACCTTTCAACAAATCCCATTTTGCTGGGGTGTCCTCAGTGTAGAAACCTATCTCCTAATCCCATGCTCATTAAAAAAGTTAGTGAACTCATCAGAAATAAATTCACCACCTGTATATGACCTTAAGCATTTTAATTCTTTACCAGTCTCTTTTTCCACTTTTGCTTTATACCACTTAAACATTTTGAAAGCTTCATATTTTTCTTTCAAGAACATGACAATCATCATTCTAGAGAAGTCATCAACAAACAAGATTAAATATTTATCTCCATAATAACTCCGAGTTCTCATAGGACCACACAAGTCAGTATGAACTAGCTCCAAAATAGCATTAGATGAAAAGTGTTTGATGTAATGTCCCCGCCAGGGAACCCATAAGGAACAGGTCTAAAGTAAAAGAAAAACAACTAATTTTTTTTATAAACATTACTAAGATCTTATTTGATATTCCTACATACGAATGTGTCCTTAATGATTCCCTTAAATTTTGTTACCAACATTAGATTCGTTGATACAATTAACTATCTTAATGAATTGATTTCCTTACCTAATTTTCATAACATACAACTTTTAGAAATGAGATAGAAACAAATAGCACATTTCTTATTTCATACATTTATTTCCCATTAACCTTATCTACACATAATTCATTTGTACTTCCAAAACATAGATAAGCTTTCAATTTACAACCCTTTCTTTCCATTTTTCTATTTCAATGATTCAAAGAGAGATAGGGTAGAAGGTACACAACTACATTCATTCATTGTAATTTTTTGATTCTAAATAATCATTCCCTCCTGATATTCATAAACTACCCCTCCCATATTACATCATTTCTTTCTTACAATTTCAATTACAATTACAATAACATCACATGGCCCAAAGGCTTATAAAGAGATAATTACATCAAGTTTCCCAAGGGCTTACAATACATATTTACATCTTGAATACAAAATATAGAGATACAACAAAGGAAATCTTCATCATTGAATACATCTGAATCAAGACACGACCCACAAAAAGCACCTCGAAAGAGATTTGCCACCCAACCATATGAAACTAGTGAAGTTCCACCCCTGTGCTAGGAGATAGAACCAAGATACTCATAAGGCCCTAAGCAATCTAAGGTTTCACAAAACAATAACTTAAACAAATACAAGATATAACAAAATATCACTTAACTATACACAAGGGTTAGGTTTCTATCATATCCTCTAAGTGAGTGTCATCACATATCTTGTTTATTGGGATCCTTCTTGGAAACCATGTAACCCTGGTCCCCCCTTTATGAGTAGGGATCCATCCTGGTAGTTACCCATGGTCTCGGTACTCCAACAAGACTATGTGGACATTATCATGTGTCTTTCATTATCTTTTGAATCCCCCCTCCCAAGTTAATTTCAAGGTTATGACTTGATTGCAAACTCACTCATAGGATCATCTAGAAACCACTTTGGGTTCCAACACCTATGGTGAGCCACTCACCTAGGGTACCTAGTCCCCTACCCCAACACAAGCCAAAATAATAAGGAATCACTTCAAATATCCTGATTCATAGGTTTATGAAACTCTCTTGCACACTCAAGCCCTCAGGATGATTCCTAACCTTATCCATATGCTTAATAATAATCATAGAAAGGTTTTCCAAGACAAGACACCTTAAATAAAACATTGTAACTCACATCATGTATTAATTTAACATTCTTGGGGGTGAAATTATGCAGACCAAACTCATGAGAAAAAAATGCAGGTGTCACAAGCCAAAATCCAAGCCCAAAATGACCAAATCAAACAAGAGTAAAACAAATGAAGGATTGATAACTAAAAATCTGCATAAAACACAAAAAGGAAAAACCTCAAACATATCTTCATAATACTTCCTTAAACTTCCCTAAACCATATATATACATAGAAAAATACTTAATAACATCCAAATATATAACCATAACCCTCCCAGGAAGAAATTGGGAAGAGATATACTATCATTTAATTCAACATTCTACCCGAAAACACTACACATTTGTTGGAAAGTTGACTACACTGGTTTATATAACTTAATATAGTGTTTTCATTATGGCAACAAAGTTATATAGTGTTTTGGAGTCAACACACTTGATGAGAAGATAAAAAATTGGCTAAGTGTTGAAGACTGGACAATGTACAAAGTACCTGAAGATCAGAGCATCATCGCACATGCATACAATAGAATTATGGTATGGACCCTAGAATTTAAGTTGGTAACATCATATTCATGCTAAGTCTAAGAGTGCATGATCAGAAGATTCAGTAGGAGGAAGATACAGAGAGTTCAAGTTGCACAGACAGTGAATGCCGGAGAAGAACAGAGCAAGTAGCCAACTATTGGTATTTTGGTTTGCGGTTATATTATTATGTTGTAAAGGCTATGCACCTATTTTAATTAGGTTTCCAACATGTAATTATGTTTTTTTATAAACACGCTTGAGCCAATTCAATTGGAAGTGTTGTATGTAATCGATTAAAGGGCCGACCTAGTTATTTGTTTTGTATGCACATATAAATATGAGATGCGCCCATTGTAATTAGTATGAAAGGGGATATAGAGAAAATATAAGGAGAGAAGAAGTGTGCAAAGAGTTGATAAGATGTATTAGAGCTTTGCAAGAGGTCAAAGCATCAACACATAAAAGGAACTTATCAAACAAGCAGTGTCTCAGTGACAGTTCATCTTGCAGATATAGTGTGTATCCGAGATCAGAAGGTTGTAGCCTTCACCACTTGAGTAGTGAGATCTAGGATAGTGTGTCCACACCCCTAATAGGGTTATTGTAAAAGAATCCTAACAGGGTTTGACCCTTAACAAGGTCACTGTACTAAACACATTGTAAAGCAACTCCTAATAGGGTTAAGGATCTTCTAGCAAGGATCATAAAACACTAGTACAAAATATTAGTGGGTGTCAACTCCCATGGGGGTTTTTACCTATTTGGGTTTCCTTGTAACCATATTGGTGTTATGTGTTGATTTCATGTTTCATGTTTATGTTGATGTTTATTTCAGTATTCAAGCATTCAAGTTCAGTTAAAGAATAAAGTAAAAAGATAAAATACAATGAACACTGATTCACCCCCCCCTCTCAGTGTTCCAATTCCTAACAATTGGTATCAGAGCTCTGGTCCTCAACAAATAAGTTTAACCACTTGAGGAGATCATGGACAAAGTAGAAATGAAACATCTGAAAAGAAATCTTGAAGCTGCTCTTGAAGACCTGGACAGATCTGAAAAAGAAATTGAAGAACTAAAAGAAAAAGTCAGTGATGCTCAAGTAGTCATCAAAAGGCTAAGAAAGGATTTGAAAGAATGCTCTACCAGTGATTTAGGGATAATGATCAAGAAGTTGAATGAAGAAAATTCATCTCTGAAAGAACATATTGAAGAATTGGATGATAAGTTGACTAACAATCAGGAAGTCTATGATGAATGGATCAAAGAGAACCTTCAACTCAATGAAGAATTAAGGCAAGCAAACATGGAAATCTTGGACCTAAGGAACAACAAAGAAAGCTTGGAATCTGAATTGAAAGAGGCAAAGAAACACATTGATAAATTGCACACCAATTTTGATTTGATAGAATTTGAATTATATGCAAGAAGACTTAAAGGAGATACTAGCTGCATTGGATACAATGAAGCACAAAATCAGATTGACAACATGCGAGCAAGAATGAAAGCACCAGAAGACACCTTAGATGCTAAGGAGACTGGAAGTCAAAATAAAGATCATGTTGAACCGTCCAAGAATGAGCGCAAGCCAGTAGATCAAACTTGTTATGCTTGTAACAAGCATGGACATATAGCAAGGAACTGTACAGAGGTAAGACCTTTCAATGGTTACTGTTATTCATGTAATAAATTTGGTCATAGAGCTATGAATTATAAGACAAGTCAGAAGAACAAGACTCAACATAATCAGAGAAATCAGAATCAGCCAAATGCAAGAAGTTCTCAGAATGTTACATGTCAAATATGTAAGTATAATGGTCACTCAGCAAGATAATGTAAAATGGTGACCCATGTCAATGCACCAAGGAATATAAGGCCTCCATTCATTTGTCACTCTTGTAACAAGGCTGGACACATTTCAAAGTTTTGTAGATCAAGGACACAAGGTCAGGAAAGATCTAAAAGGGCAGAAGAAACAATATTGGATACCGAAGGAGAAGTCAAGTTTGTGAAAGCTTTAGAGGATGCAAGCTTTATTTGGTTAGAGTCTAAGAAGGATAAGGTTGAGGAGAATGTATTGGATGTATCCACAGTGGACACACCCTCTACATCTGGATGAATGGCCCTCAGGGTCATAGGGGGAGCCAATTTAGCTCTAAACCCTTGCGCAGTCGGTATACTCACCCTTAGAGTATGCGCCTTTGGACTTAAGCTTTTGGAGACTAGAAAAACCTATGTGCAAGAGCGCACTAGCTTATTGTTAACAAAATGAAAGTTGGAGATTTTCAATGAAAGTCTGGTTTACGCAGCAAGCATTAATGGAAAAATTTTCACTTTAAAGTACACAAAAGTTAGTAGATCACTCATTGCATTTGAGTTCAACATGATTGAAGAGCATAAGTGCCTTATAATTTGATTATGAAGGATTGTAGATTGATTTAGTGATTAGTAGTGCAATTGACCAGTTGCGAAAACCCTAGTTCGTCACGCCGATTCAAAAGTCTTTAAAAGCGATATACAAGTAAGTAATGGCTACTCCCATTGTATTTGATGTTGCGGAGAAAAAGAGATATGTGTTTAAGAAGCATCCATTTAAATCCACACTAGATGACCTAGAAGGTGCATTCTCCTGCACTCCCATGGGTGTTATGCATGTGGAAGACATTAGGGCATAAATATATTACAAAAAGGAACCAGTAGGTTTGATAGAATAAGAGCACACATGGAAAAAATGATGAAACCTGATAAAACCTTCATGGATGAGTATGCACAATGGAATAATCATCCTATAGTGGAATATGCTACGACATATGAGTTCTACGAGTCAGAATGGATCAAGATCCTACTCAGCAGGATCCATGATGACCTATTTTGATCCATGATACTGGGGTGTAGGTTTCAACACACCAGTAGGGTGAATAGTGTGTCTGTGGCCATAATTCTTGTAGCAATAAGACTTGTGAGAGATAATGGAGAGTTCAATCTGTGTGAGATCCTACGCGCACAACTAATAGACATCATCAAATCTACTAAACATGACAAGACCAAGATATTTAGGTTTGGGTCTCTAATAATCTACATGTACTTCCAT
Organism: Chamaecyparis obtusa; assembly: GCA_027943335.1. Taxonomy (NCBI): domain Eukaryota; kingdom Viridiplantae; phylum Streptophyta; class Pinopsida; order Cupressales; family Cupressaceae; genus Chamaecyparis; species Chamaecyparis obtusa. The sequence goes on along the minus strand of BSBK01004155.1, from coordinate 760,893 downwards.
ATTCTTGGAATGTTGTCTGATTTGTATCTAGACAAATCTATTCCCACTATGCCTTAGATATCCTTTAAGGCATCCATAGAAAGTACCCTTAAGGATTACATGACTCTGGAATTGAAGACATTTAGGGTCAAAATGTAGATGAGATATAGGATTCTGAAAAGTATTGTTGAGAAATACAAGGACACAATTTGTTTCATGGTGGAAACTGATACAACATGCATGGAGGTTGTTGAACCAAGAAAAAAGTGGATTCATCCACTATGATATGTAGTTGAAGAGCCTATTCTAGAGGCTTATGATCAAGTTCTTTTGTCAGCACCTAAGGACCCCAATGAACCTAGATGGGGGACTTATGAAGAGAAAACAAGAGAAGTAGATGCTGTATTGAATAGCGCAACAACAAAAAGAAAAGTTGCCAAGGTTACTTCAAATATTTTGAGAATTCATGGAGTGTCTCAAGTAGACCTAGACAAAGCAAGGCAAGAGAAGATTGCTTTGGAATTAGAGAGTGCAGCTGTAGAAAAGATAGAATCTGATGACCCAAAGATGAAGAAGGTGAAAATTGAGAAATCTAATGATATGAAGGATAAAATAGATGATAACCCTTTTGTGCCCAAGGAAACCATTGACCTTACTACTCCTCTTGATTATAGGGCAATGCCTAAGAGGAAGAAAGAGATTATCACTGGTCATCCATCCTCGTGAGTAACAAGGAACAAGAAGAATACTCAAGCACCCCCAGAAGTAAGCTTCAAACCCAGTCTAAGTGTGTTGAGTACAAGGATCATTGATGAAGGCAGGATAGATCAAGTAAGGAAGTTCTATGAAAAATATAGTGAAATTGACAAGTCATAAATTCATGGAATGATTGTCAAACATATGATGAAGTTCAAAAAGACAGTCCTAGAACTGAAAAATATGATTCCAGATAATGTGTGGAACATCCTAGAATTCCAAAAGAGACAGGCCATTGAAGAGAACCTAAGGATAAGGGAAAAGACCTTAGATGAAACCCTCCCAGTATGTTGGCTAGAAGACAATAAGTTATTGTTAGATCTAGTGAAGCCACATCTTAGAACCAAGTCAAGGACCCTGCATATAATGGACAAAAACTATTAATTGGTGGCTAAGGAAACAAAGAAAACATTTGAGAAGGTCTTCGTGAACATACACATGTATCCAACTACTACGCCCACAGCTCAAGTACCCAAAAAGGTTGCAAAAGAGTCAGAGACCATAAATGTACCATCTACAAGTCCACAAGATTTAGCACATGCAGTTGATGCATCCACAGAGGTAGAGAAGTTTGCGCCCATGTCAGAAGCACACAAGGATGAAACAATTTTCATTGACAATGTTGAGATTGCAATGGCGACCTCAGATACTGATTTGGACAAGTTTGAAGAAGCCTTTGTAAGCACTCAAGAGGCTAAAAATATATGTAGCAACACTCCTCCCAGTCAACAAGAAGTACTGATTGAGGATGTAACATAAAAGAAAGAAGAAGAAAAACGAAAAGAGAGAAAAAGAAGAAGAAAAGAAAGAAGAAGAAAAAGAAAAGGAAGAAGAAAAACAAAAAGGAGAAGTAGAGACAAAAGAAAATGAACCAATAGATAAGTCATCTATTAAAATGACAATAAGAGTCAAACAAGAAGTAATGGATAGTACTCCTATCATTCAAGTACACTCAGCTTCATTGTTGTCAAGTTTGACACCTAACACAACCAATTTGGATTCATGGGGAGAAGAAGACCTGATCAAGATCAGTGTCTTAGCTATGGAGAAGGCCAAGGAGAAATAGGTAATACAGAATCCCCTATTTGTTGAGTCAGTGAACATATTGAACAACCTGCTACCTTCAGACAAGAAAGTATCTAAGGTCAGTATAGTTGATGATGTTAGCAACATCCTCACAAACTTTAAGACTAATTTTGCCATCTTGGAAGAATCTGCATCTCAAGTTGTAAAAGAGAAGTACATAAAGAAGAGGCTCAGTGAGTTGGTCAGTAACTTTACACTTGACCTGAGCTCACTAAAGATTGGACAAGCATCTTTGAAGGAGTTTGCATCAAGTGGCAGAATGATTATTGCTGACTGTATGGATTAGGACAAGTTAACTGATGACCATTTCAAGAAGATACAAGAGGCATAAGCTATGATTGAGCAAGTAAAGAAATTAGTGAAAGAACCATCCATTGATGTAAATATGTGCAATAATGTATATCAAGGACAAATTGACAAAATTGAGAAGGTAGAAAAGGAGATGTCAAAAATAAGGGCTAGGCAAACTCAGCTTAGAAATGCTCTTGTGCCCTCACTAGATATACTTAATTAGAATATCAAGGATATTGATGCCACCATGGTGACATATGATCATGGTCCTAACACATATTTGGAGAAGATGGAGAAGCTACAGTATGCACTATCTGCCCATCTCCAGATTGTTAATTCACTAATTACATTTTGGAAGAAATAGATCCAAAACTTATAGATAGCATATCTGGATGTTCTCTCACTATAAGTATTTGTAGATATGGTTTTGAAGCACCTTTGTCATTAATTTCAAAGGGGGAGTATCAATAGAATATGGGTTATAGATATATATATAAGGGAGATATAAGATATAAGTTTTTGGTATTAAGGGACAATTAGCAACTTTTCCATATTCCTTTGTTGCCATCAATGACAAAGGGGGAGATTGTTGGCAAGTTGACTACACTGGTGTATATGACTTAATATAGTGTTGTAATTATGGAAACAGAGTCATATAGTGTTTTGGAGTCAGCGCACTTGATGAGAAGATCAGAAATTGGCTAAGTGTTGAAGACTGGACACAGAGTACCTGAAGATCAGAGCATTAGCGCACGTGCATACAATAGAATTATGGTATGCACCCTATAATTTAAGTTGGTAACATCATATTCATGCTAAGTCTAAGAGTGCATGATTAGAAGATTCAGTATGAGGAAGATACAAAGAGTTCAAGTTGCACCAACATTGAATGCCAGAGAAGAACAGAGCAAGCAACCGACTGTTGGTATTTTGGTTTGTGGTTATATTATTATGTTGTAAAGGCTATGCGCCTATTGTAATTAGGTTTCCAACATGTAATTAAGTTTTTTTATAAACATGCTTGGGCCAATTCAATTGGAAGCATTGTATGTAATCGGTTAAGGGCTGACCTAGTTATTTGTTTTGTATGCGCATATAAATATGAGATGCGCCCATTGTAATTAGTATGAAAGGGGATATAGAGAAAAGATAAGAAGAGAAGAAGTGTGCGAAGAATTGATAAGATGTATTAGAGATTTGCAAGAGGTCAAAGCATCAACACATAAAAGGAACTTATTAGACAAGCAGTGTCTCAGTGACAGTTCATCCTGCAAATATAGTGTGTATCTGAGATCAGAAGGTTGTAGCCTTCACCACTTGAGCAGTGAGCTCTATGACAGTGTGTCCACACCCCTAACAGGGTTATTTTAAAAGACTCCTAACAGGGTCTGACCCTTAACAAGGTCACTGTACTAAACACATTGTAAAGAAACTCCTAATAGGGTTAAGGATCTTCTAGCAAGGATCATAAAACACTAGTACAAAATATTAGTGGGTGTCAATTCCCACCGGGGTTTTTACCTATTTGGGTTTCCCCGTAACCATATTGGTATTATGTGTTGATTTCATGTTTAATGTTTATGTTGATGTTTATTTCAGTATTCAAGCATTCAAGTTCAGTTAAAGAATAAAGTAAAAAGATAAAATGCAGTGAACACTGATTCACCCCCCTTCTTAGTGTTCCCATTCCTAACAACATTGCCATCAACAAAACCAAATCAATACCTCATTTAGTAATAGATACTTGTAGACCATAAGCACATTAAATACAATCATATACACACTAATAAACTTATAGGAAGATATTTTCCCAAGAAATCTTACAAATACATGTATCACAACTTCCTGTAACCAATATACTTTTACAATCGATTAATTGCTTTAATGAGTCATACAACCACAGAGCTCTTTAAAAATAATTCTAACACATTATATATTTCATAAAAACACACACATATAAAAACATACAAGAAAGAAGGTGATTCTTCCTGGCTCTAGATCCTACCTAGAGTCCTACGGAGAATCCCTTCCAAAGTTGAGCAATCACAACACCTGTATCAACCAACACCTTCTTCCAAGATTCAGGATGGTTGTCCTTATCGGAAAAAAATCTAAATTATTATGAAAATAAACACCCTCTTCCTCTCTGAGATTCTCCCATCTCCAATTAAATATTTTAATTCCAAATTTTCTTCTATGGAGATAATCTACTCAAATTCTTCTAGAAATCCCCAAATCTTTTCCAACTTCCTCCTTGTTGTCCTCTTGGATAGACCCACGCACAAAGATCTATAACTTTTGAAACTCATTATATTTCTTCAATCTCTCCAGTGAGAAGTAAAGAAATTGGGTTCTTACCAACATATTAAAAACTTAGAAAGATCCAACAGTTGGTTAGAGAGATATGATCTCCGCATCAGGACTATATTTTTCTTGCAACAATTGTTTCTCCATTTTATCAGAAAAATAAAACATTGTTATCTTCCTCAACTTTTATTGAATAACACCATTTTAAAATTGAAATATCCATTCTCAGAATCTCCATAATCAGATCTCCATGATATTATTTTCCTTTTTTTCCCCTCTCAAATCTCTCCATTCCTCCAAATATTCATATCCAACCTTGTGGTTGGAGGAGTTTCTTAGGAAGCAACTAAAGTTGGTTACAAATATTAAACAACTCCTTAAGCCTTAAATAAATGTTTTATTATTTTTATTATTTATTTTACTTTACAAAAACCATTAATATAATAAAGATAAATAATATTACCAAATAACTCAAATAGGCCAAATAGAAACTAACTAGCTTAACTCCTAGGAGGTCTCAAGTTCAAAACCCCTAGGCAAGCTAATTTTACTCAAAAAAAGATAATTATTTATAATCATTTTATTTTTTATTCAATAATACATTATTACTCTATTATCATAAAATACATTCACACATACAAAACAAACACATAACTATATAAGTATATTTATATACACATAAGTATATATGTGTGTACCCATATATACATACACATATATAATAAATTAAACCACACAATATATTACATACAAATATATATTTAAAATATAGGGAAGCATAATACTTTAACATACATAAAGAAATAGGGAAAACATAATCCAAAATATAAATCTTCAAAATCAACAAAACCATAATATTGGTCTAGCCCCCAACTAAGGTGACTTCCTAAATAGGAACCTAAGTCAATAGGGAATCCTTGAGAGTATCTTGGAAATATCTCCACACAACAATGTTTGAGGATTTGAAGGCACACTCAGACCTGTGTAGCCAGGTGAAGTCGATGCCTAGTACCTACATCCTGCATCATCAAGCTGAGAGAACATATATATACAACATAGTGGAAGACATGGAGGGAGAGTGCAACATCATGTGGATTTCCTGTAGGAGTGACTACGAATGGCTCTCTTCATCCCACAAGCACATCATACAGTATTGATATCAGAGCATAAATGGTTTAGTATGGTTAGCTCCAAGATAATCATAACTCCATAATGTAAAACAAGAATGAATCACAATATAATCACTTTCATAAACTAGTTCTATAATCAAATATGTACTTATAATATCTCATTATCTAATCAAAATAAACAAATCATAGAATCCTTAATACTCAATGTCGTAATCATGTCTAGTCTCGAGTATAAAAAGTAGCATCATTAGAGTGGGTAACACATTTAACCCTTAACTGATTATAACCAATTAACCGAAGATAATCATAAACATTGATAATGAGCATCTCAAAAAGAAACATATGGATCTATCAGGTGATCCCATCATATCAAGGTCCTAAAATGCCATGGACATAGAAGAAGATATAAAGGAACATACCTATAAAATATTTTTCATTTCCCAAATTAGAATGTGAAGTTGTTATGGTTTAAAAGGAATTGGGTTATGCAAAACACCTCAATAAGGATCATATTATTATAAAAACAACCATACAATCCTCTATAATACTCCCTAACTTCCAATGTGTATAACAATGACATGATAGGGTTGGAGGGGCATTACATTTGCTCTTAAAACTAGATTTTGACATTTTCCCCATTTGACATTGTTTGCACATAACATGATCAGGTTTAGATTGTTGAAAATTTGGCTAAGTAGGATATCAGATTGTTGTCATTATGGCAACATATACTCACTATGATGATCGCATAATAGAATAAAGTAGTCTTGCATGAGCGCACTAGAAAATTGTCGAAGTACAACAATATTTACCAGTCTAATCAAAGAAAAGTTTGATTAGTGATGTTTACAAAAGTAGGCTCAGTGCATGTGCACTTGAACATGGATAATTATATGTATATCAAAGCCACATATGAAAGCGCAAGTCTGTACGACATCTACGAAATAAGATATTAAAGAATTACATAGACAATGTTGAGCCGACTAGAATAGAGGAGAAGATAGAGTATGATCATATTAAGTTAAGGAAATATTTTTTTTATCAAAATAATGACTTAACCTTGTAGGGACGACATCCTAGATGTTAACCCTAAGGCAACATGAATTGGTTTTATATTTTGAGAAGAGTTTATGTATTGTAAGCCGACTGGAAGTTATTAATTACTTGTATAAATGTAAGAACTATGTAATGCAAAATACACAGATGATACATATAGCAATTGTAATGAGAATAGTATGATGCAAAGTTGTATATTGTAAGAAGGAAACCAATTAAACTCTATATATGAAATCGAAGAGCCTAGAAAGCTAAATCAGAATAGGAAAGCTATTCGGCAGCAGTATAAGATTATGTACTTTACCTTTGTATTTGAAGATATCATTGTATATTGCATGTTTGGGCAATGAGCTCATCTTGAAAGCATTCTATTTTGTAATAGAAACTCCTAGCAGGGTTGAGGCTTCTAACAAGGCCTAGAGTCCTTTAACCAGGACAAAGACACTATATGTATGTAATAGACTCCTAACAGGGTCAACATCCTTAACCAGATACTTTTGATTAGTGATTAGTTGTGAGTATCATCCCCACCAGGGTTTTACCTTGGCCAGGGTTTCCTTGAGAACAAACATGGTGTTATGAGTTCATTTAATTTATTGCTATGCTTGTTATTCAGTTTCCTTAGTTTACTTTGTTATGCAAGCTTCAAGTTAATTTGTGTATCATCAAAAAATGGAAGCACTTCCATTTAGGAATGGTTTAGCCCTCCGAGTAAGTGGTTTGGGGTCATGTCAAATGCCTTGAATGGGTCTTTTACTGGGATCTGGCTTTTCCCCCCTATTTTGCTTTTCTTTCCACCTATTTCTAACCTATTTCTGGCACCTGGTCTTGAGAAACTGAGATTCTTGACCTCAGAGTCAAGGTCAACCTTCTGAGTCAAGGTTGACCTCGACCCTAACCTAGGTCAAGGTCAACCTCAACCTTGACCTAGGTCAGATTCGACCGCGACCCTGATCCTGGGTTCAGATTTCAAGTTCCAGAGGTTTCGGGATGTCAGGCTTCGGAAAGTTTATTTTCCCACTTTCGGGTCGGCTGTTTCAGATTTTGGAATGGTAAAATCTTAAATTATATTTAATCTAAGTCCATTTCTAGGGGTTAAGGTTTAAATGGGAATTCAATTCTCCTATGTCGACCTCTCTAGAAGTTTGTGCCCTAGACTAGTATAAAAGGAAGCCTTCCTCTCATCTTTTTGAAAAAAAAATCAAGCATCCTTTGTCATCATCTCTCAAGAGAAATCAAGTAATCAAGAAAGAAAGCAAGAAGGAGAAGGAAAGTATTCAAGCATTCATTCATCCTCAAGCATTCAAGCATTCAAGATCCAATTTATCAAGGAGATCCATTGATAGCCATTGAAGGATTCAATCTCTTTGGAGCCCTCTTGTTGAAGATTTCTCCATCCATTTCCTTTCAAGCTTCTTCCTATTCCAAGATCCATTCAAGATTGGTGTTGAGATCTAAGACAATTGATTTGAGACATCCTACATACAATTCCACATTTATTTGGAGCATCCAAACTTGTGGATTCAAGGATTCAAAACCTCCACAAGGATTTCAACATAAGCAAGGTGAATTGTTCCATTTACTTTGTTTATTTTCTGTAATTTCAATTACATTTCAAGGTTGATTCCAAATTGGGGTTTGACCAAGGCAAACCCCTCATCTAGACAACAAAACCCTTTTTCTTGCAGGTACAAGTGCGGGACAATGAATTGTAGTTCAGATCTAAGTACCCTTTTCAGTGAACTTCTAGGATCCGCGAACAGAACTTCCGTCAGAACAGTGCAGGTCAAGGTTGACTTTTAGGGGTAAGATTGTGCCCCGGGGTAAGATCTTACCCCTGTTTTGGGTCAAGGTCAACCTCTCTCAAAAAAACATAAGGTTTCTGGGTTTTCTCTGTTTCTGTGTTTCGAGGCCAGAACCAATTGCAAAAATTCCTGAAACTGAATGCAGACACCAGAAAATAGTATTTTCCAGATTTGTCATATTTTGAGGTTAGTACTTATCTTGAACTCAATTAAGATTTTTGTATTTCCTTTTCATAATGGAATATAGGTTTTTCTCCTTTCTTCATATTCTTTATCGATTGATTCATTTGTGCATTAACCATTTTCTTTGGTTGATCAATTTGGATCTTTCCTTTGAGAATTTGAGGTTAAGAAGAATATCCTACTTTTCCCACACACTATATCCCAACCATATTTTACATCTTGGTGAACACTTACTCTTCCTTTTTATTCTTTACAATTTGTTATATTCATAATTGGGAAAAAGTAAAAGTTTGTGAAATATTGATTCACCCCCCCTCTCAGTATTTCCTATTTCTAACAATTGGTATCAGAGCTTAGTTACTCAGAACAAAGTTATTCAGAGAAAGCCTAACAACTTGAGTATGATCGCTATGGATATGGATTAATTGCAAAAGAATCTTGAAGAATCTCTTGAACATATTGATATTCTTACTAAAGAAGGAGACAATTTGAAAGGGAAATATGATTATGCGAAAAACTACATTGAGAAACTAAAATAAAAGATGGAAGATCTTAAATCAAAGAAAGAACCTACAATTCAAGTCAAGGACTTTGATGAAGTTTCAAAACTGAAGAAAGAAAATGCGATCCTTAAACATGATTTGAAGATTGTAGATCTAAAGTTAAGTTTGAAAGATGAAAGCAACAAAGATGAATCAAATATGAAATCTGAGAATGCAGATCTGAAGTCTAAACTTAGTAAAGTGACATCTGAACTTGAGAAATAAAATTTACAGTATGCTAAACTTGAGAAGTACAATACAATTATGAAAGGAGAATTGACTCAGTCTAAACAACACCTTGAGAAACTATATTCCAGTAGTGAAAATATTGATGAACAAATGTCTTATAAGAAACCATCCTATGATAAAACTGGTCTTGGATATCTTGAAGAAAAGTTCCCTAAGAAGATTGAGGAATGTAAAGAACCAGATCCAAAACACTATGAGAGAGAATATGAAATTTTTTTTGATGGAGCTAACAAATCTGAAGATATACCTAATCCACCTAAAGAAGCTGAACCACCTAAAGATATGAGAAGAGAATTCAAAGGTAAATGTTTTTCATACAATTTTTTTGGACACATGAAAAGAGATTGTACTGGTAAGCAATTTAAACCTATCTTTGGTTATTGTTATAATTGTCATGGTTTTGGACATAGAGCTATTGATTGTAAGAAACCTAGTTCTAATGATAACAATGGTAGTAGAATGTTTAGAGACACTAACCCTGCATATAAGAGACCTATTGGAGACATGAACAAAAGGAATGGAGTTGTGTTATAGATACAACAAGATTGGACATATTGCCAAAAATTGTAGATCACAAATCAGTCAGACAGGACCGAGATATGGAAACAATGGAGTAGTTTGTTAGATATGCAACAATTTTGGTCGCACAACAAGATTTTGCAGAATGACCAACATGAGAAATACTAATCCTAGAAACTATACAAGGAGAAATGTGAGCACAAACAACACTTAGAGAGGATGCCGTAGTAACTTGGAAGAAGTTGAATTTTTTAAAGCCACAGATCAAGTGATCACACTCAGTATATCGAGAAACCAGATAGGTGAAGTACCTGATAGTAAGTGTGAATCATTTCCTAATTCATCTCAAAGCACTAGTAATTATTTCATAAATTATGTATTAGAATTAAACATTATACTAGTGTAGAAGTTAGAATAGAATGAATTGAGTCTTGTGAAGTTAATATATGTTATTATATGATTAAATTAAGTTATGGTTAAGAGCACATGAAATTAGATGAATGCATGCAAGTACACAAAAATAATGAAGTTTTGTAGGTAACCAGGAACAACTTTTTGGTATGAAACGACAAAGAAATTTAATGCGATGTCAGAATCTTGAAAGATTTGAAGGATAAAAGCACATGATTGGTATTAGTTGATCATTCAAGTGATTACAAGTGATAAATAGAGCTAGTCAATGGAGATTAAGAGCAATTTGCAGGATTTGGTGAAGGATTTCTTGTCGGATCTATGCAAAGCCCTAAATCATGATTCTGAGGTATTTTGCTAAGTAATCACTGTCAAGCAGTTGTGTTTTATAGAATTATGGATGCATCACTTGTTCACCACATCAAGGATTCAGTCAGACCTGTATGCACCCAAAAATGGTCGCCTAGACTTTGGGCCCCATTTATTTGATTTATTTATCTCTGAATCAGTTTTTATCAATAATCAATATTTTCAACATTATCAATTTCTTAATCAAATCTTAATTTTGATCATATATTGGATTTTTATCCTATGGGCTAACCATTTTATCCTAAGCCTTTATTTAATTAAAATGAATTTCCTCCCCTTTTATTTAAATAAAAAATCCCCACTTTTCTTCTTATCCTATGTTGCACAAATAAAGCATTATTCTTATTTTATAAAAAGAGAAAAAACACTTTTTGTCTCATATGGACACAAAAGTCAACTCTTATTTTCTCATTGGAGGATATTTGTGCACAAGGATCAAGCTTCCATTTTTCTCCATCATTGATTAAGTCTTTTGCCTCTTAATCTCAATGGTCCATTTCACCTCACTTCTTATAAAAGGAGAGCTCTCTCCTTCATTTGCATATCCATCTCTTTTATGCTAATGTTATGCTGCAGGTTTTCTAGGTTATTTGGAGCTTATTGAAGACATTCTACATCAAGCTTTGAAGACTTGCTTTTCATTTGTTGCATCTCATTTAGTTGCATAGTTCCTTTGTTTAGTTACATAATCATGGCATATTAGCTTAGTTTCCTTTTATGCAATAGATTAGCTTCACATAGCTTGATTAGGGGATTTGTAATCCATTGCTATTTCCTTTCATAGTTGCATTGTACTTTCATTTTGGTAGATTAATCTTGCATATTCATATTAGTTTGCATTGCATTTTCATACCTTGATTCCATTTGGGGATATTGGCATTGTTGCCCTTGTCTTCATTGTGAATCTCTCATTGTGTGGTTGACTAGCAAGGTCACTAGTTTGTAGCTCTAGCTGAGAGCAAATTCATCATAGTCCCTTGCAACTCCATGCATAGAGAGCTATGAGCCGCTTTGTGAGGCCTCATTGTTGAGTAACCTTGCATTTAATGGTTCATAGAAGTGTGGTCACTTTTACACCATACAAGACCTAGAATGAAAAAGGAATTTGTGGAGCCCTTGGAAGAAGACCCTAGTTTAGCCTTGTCATCCGTTCCAGATAGAGTTTTGCATTTGGAAGACATAAGAAGTTATTTTAAATGTAAGTCTGAGACCATAGGAGATGGTAACCTAATCATGGAGTATGAAAAGATCTATAAATGGGACATGTCATGCAAAGAAGGGTTTGAACATTTGAGTGAGATTGATATTATCAAGTATACACTTCATTATGAATTTCAGGATGATGAATGGACTAAGATTATTTTGAGCAGAATTCACAATGGTAAGTTTTGGTTAGATGATAGAGCCATTGACATCACCACAGACCTTATTCATGAGGTAACTGGCTTATCTAAATCTGGAGTGATTCTATTTAATGAGAAAAATGTTAAGAAAATAGTGTTAGACAACACCAAGTCATCATACAATAGAAGAGGAATTGTTATTAGTAAGATTGTACAGGCTGATGTTAGATATGTATGGAGAATTTTGACTTCAAAGTTTTGTGCAAATTCTAGAGAAGATGATATGGTAGCTAGCATGGTACATGTAGCTTATCTTATGTGTGTTGAGAAAGTACAGGTAGACATGTATGAAATCTTAAGAATTTAGTTGACAGAGAACCTTGAGAAGATCAGAAAAACCAAGAACTCATAGTTTAGATTTTCATCTCTAATCACATATATGTTTTTTCATTTGCTGAGAATATTTCCATACACTATAGGAGAGGATTGGAATGATAAAAGAAATTTTATGGAAAGAATCAATAAGGTGTACCTAAGACACCCTATAGACAAAGTAAATGAAAGTGCTACTTTGGTAATTAAGACCTTTCAAAATCAAATGAGGAAAAGATCAAGAAATCCACCATCTATTGTGGAGAAATACAAGGATGAGATATGTTTTTTGGTTGATATTGACTTTACCTACATTGAAGCAGTTGAGCCTAGAGTGGAATTTGTAGATCCACTTGAGTATGAAGTTTTTGAAATTGAGATTGAAGGATATGTAAGCAGATTGCTTAAGAGAAATTTGGATGCTAAGAGTCCTAGATTTGGGACACATGAGGAGAACTTTGACTCCGCACAATCATTATAGGCATAGACGATGGCTAAGAAAAGAGTTGACAGTAATATAAAGAAAATATTGAAAGACATTGGCATGATAGAACATGAATTTGTAATTGTGAAGAAGGAAACAACAACAAGGGATATTAGACAAAAAGAGATACTATCAGTTCCACCCTTGACATCTCTTACAACCCCTACTGAAGAAATTCAGGAAATAGATGAAGAAATTGAAGAAGTGGAAGTGTAGGAAGTAAGGAAGTCTACTAGATCCTCCACCACACCAACTAAAAGAGTTAAGGAAATGGCAAGTGGACCAGGTAAAAGATAAAAAACTATCTTTACCCTAGTTCAAAGGAAATCATCATATGTTAAGGTAGATGAAGAGGCAGGAAGAAGCAAAAAGAAATGGAAGTCGAAGATAGATAAAGTGAATCCCTTAATCATTAATGATGGTGATTTCACTAAATTGAATAAGTATTACGAGTTATATGACAATTTTGAGAAATTGAACTTAGAGAATGCAGTTGTCAGACATATGATCCTTGCAGATAAAAAGTTTGATGATATAAAAGGCAAGATCCCTGGCAGTCTTTTTGAGAAATTAGTTAACAGAAACAAGAGAGCAACAGAAGAGGACAATGGAATAAGAGAGAGATATGTGAGGAAGTTGTGTGTAATAAAAGATGAAGAACATTTCAAAGAAATCATGAAAAGTCTAAGCACCCATCTAAGGAAGAAATGAGAACTATACTGATAATGGGAGGTAATTATGAGGAAATTAATAGAGAAATAGAGCAAGAGGTTGTGAAGGTTATGACCTTTGGACTAGGTGAGCACATCAATGAATCTGATCAAGAGGTTGAAGCAGAGTATCAGACAGATCCATCACCAACACCGCCACCCTCCATTAACATTGAAGATGAATCTATTAACGTTGGAGGAACAAATATCACCTTGGACAGTGAAGAAAATCCATTCAATGACAATGAAGCCAATGTTGGCAATTTGTTGGATAAGCAACAAGACACAACATAGAATAAGGAACAAAAGGTTGAAACAAAGAAGGAAGAAGAAAAAGAAGGAACACAAACTGATACAACAGTAAAAGAGCATGCGGTTCTACAAGAGCAATCAATAGTCATTCCTACACCTAAGGACACAACAAAAACATCACAAAAACCATAGATTTAATCTATGTTTGTAAGCTTTGGATAGGAAGTTGATGATGATGATGATCAAATAGAGTTGATCTCATCTCTGAACAAGATCATTGGAAAGAACAAGAAAGTGAAAAGCTTGGAAGGAACACTACTTGAGGTAACAGGTAAATTACAAAGCATAATATCAAGTCAAGTCAGTGAGGCAGATCCACAAGGAAAAGAAAAAGAGGTAATGAAAGACTTTGATACAAAATTCACAAATTTATCTGATATAGCAATAGTAAAAGCCCATGCAGCTCATGATGCTCAGATATTTCAAGTTATATGTCAGAATATCAAAAATGATATAGATAATTTGGATGTATGTATAAAAGAGTTGAGAAGATGCATGGAAAAAGGGAAAGCTTTGTACATTCAGTGTACACAATTAGATAACCACACATCCAAGATATCAAAGACGATAAAGATAAAAGAGGCAGAACTACAAATGGCAGTAAAACTTTTGCAAAGCCCTAATGCGAAATCTCAGAAATTGAGAGGAATACAAAGTAAGATTTTTGATGATATGAGACTTCTAAATTATGATAAGGAAAAGAAATTGAAAATATTTTCTCTGCTAAGAGAGCATGTATCAATGAAAATAAGTATTCTTGAGAGTCAATTGGAAGAATGTATTTCTTCAAAGACATCTTATGGAAAATTTGCTTATGCAAATCTTAAGGCATGTGAAATTGTGTCCTTTGGCCTATGCGCATTGCTTAGTGTTTTAGATGTAGTGAAGAAGTAATGGGAAAAGGAGATGGAGAGCCTGAAGATAAATTTTGCAGATTGTGTTGCAAGCTTTCTGGCCTTGCAGTATTAAAATCTTGAGGTAAAATAGTTTTGGACACCTTTGTCATTGTTGTCAAAGGGGGAGTAGTATAAGCAGAAAATTGTATGTATAGATATGATACATAGAAATGAAGTATACTCTCAGGGGAGGTATGAATATTTTGGAGATTTATGCAAGATCCACAAATTTTTGTATGGCCACAATTTTGTATCTTAAGTTTTTGGGATGTAGCCAATTTTCCCATATGTTGCCACCAATGACAAAGGGGGAGATTGTTGGAAATTTGGCTAAGTAGGATATCAGATTTTTGTTATTATGGAAACATATACTCACTATGATGATTGCATAATAGAAGAAAGCAGTCTTGTATGAGCGCACTAGAAGATTATCTAAGACAATAGTATTTACCAGTCTAATCGGAGATAGTTTTGATTAGTGATGTTCACAGAAGTAGGTTCAGTGCATCCGCACTTGAACATGGATAATTATATGTATATCAAAGCCACATATGAAAGTGAAAGTCTGTACGACATGTACGAAAGAAGATATTAAAGAAATACAGAGACAGTGTTGAGCCAACTAGAACATAGTAGAAGACAGAGTATGATCATATTAAGTTAAGGGATTATTTTGTTTATCAAAATAATGACTTAAACATGTAGGGATGATATCTTAGATGTTAACCCTAAGGCAACATGAATTGGTTTTATATTTTGAGAAGATTTTATGTATTGTAAGCTGACTAGAAGTTATTAATTACTTGTATAAATGTAAGAACTATGTAATGCAAAATACACAGATGATACATATAGCAATCATAATGAGAATAGTATGATGTGAAGTTGTATATTGTAAGAAGGAAACCAAGTAAAAGTTGTATATGAAAGAGAAGAGCCTAGAAAGCTAAATCAGAATAGGAAAGCTATTCGGCAGCAGTATAAGGTTACGTACTTTACCTTTGTATTTGAAGATATCATTGTACATTACATGTTTGGGCAGTGAGCTTATCTTGAAAGTATTCCATTTTGTAATAGCAACTCCTAACAGGGTTGCGGCTTCTAACAAGGCCTAGAGTCCTTTAACCAGGATAGAGACACTATATACATATGTAATAGACTCCTAACAGGGTCAACATCCTTAACCAAATACTTTTGATTAGTGGATCAGTTGTGGGTATCATCCCCACCGGGGTTTTCCCTTGGCCAGGGTTTCCTCGAGAACAAATATGGTGTTATGAGTTCATTTACTTTATTTCTATGCTTGTTATTCAGTTTCCTTAGTTTACTTTGTTATGCAAGCTTCAAGTTAATTTGTTATATCCATAATTGGGCAAAAGTAAAATTTTGTGAAATACTGATTCACCCCCCCTCTCAGTATTTCCTATTTCTAACATAGATATGCTCGGTAAACCTCTAACTTTCCTTTTCTTATTGATCTTAACCATGTTGTCAAAATTCACATGACATGACCTCTTGTGCCATAACCACACATCTTTAGTTTTAGTCAACAAACAAGAAGTTTCAGCATTGTCAAGATATAATAGATTACCTTTAGATTGTTCACCAGTACCGACCAACTTTCTAGTCTCATCATATATTTTCACCTTTCTTTTCTCAAATGCAACTTGGTGACCTATGTTATTCAATTGTGCTACACTCAATAGATTATAATTAACTCTTTTCACCCAATATTCATTCTCACATCTGAACTTATTGTTCAACAATATAGACCCTTTTCCTTTTACTAAACAAGGTGTATCATTTCCCATTTTAATAGATCCACCATTATAATGTTAAAGGTATTCAAATTTCTCTTCATCACCAATCATATGATGTGTACAACCACTATCAATAATCCAAGTATCATTCTTGCTAACTTTAGAAATAAGTGTTGTTTCAACATACCTTTCTTCTTCTTCTGAATCTTCTTTCAAAGCCACAAATACCACCTCAATGTCTTCATCAATGTCGGTGTCGATGTCATCATCATCTTCAACAAGGTAACATGCCTTCTTTCCTTTATCTTTGTAATCTCAATTGTCTCTCTTGCTATACTATTGGTTGCCTCTGTGATCTCAATTATCTCTTTTGTCATACTTCCTTTCATTAGTTTTCTAATCTTCTTTTCTATCAGGACATCTAGCAGCAATATGACCAATCTCTTTACATTTAAAGCATACCAAAGGTGGTTTTCCTCTATACCATCCTTTACCTTTTTTCAATCTTCTAGCCATTAATGCTTCAAGTTCATCAAGTTCATCCTCTTCACTTTCACTATCACTTTTATTTCTTATCTTATGTTTGCTGCTTGATTTACCAATTTTTAGAGATGTCATAAATGCAGACTCAATAGTAGGAAAAATAATATTGTCAAAGTTATTCAGCTCAAATGCAATTAGTCTACCGATTAGAATATCAAGTGTAACATTATTACCAAGAGCTACTCTCATTTCATGAATTTTAGAAACTCTAATAGCATCTAGGCATGTAACAAGGTTATGAGAATTTTACTTACCACAATGTCTTCATCAATAATTCCACCTAATGCTCGGATAGCATTCACAACCTCCTTGACTCGGTTACTGTACTGAGATATGTTCTCACTTTCTTTCATTTTCATGTCATCAAACTTTCCTCTAAGACTTTCAACTTTAGCCCTTAGCACATTCACATCTCCTCCATGAACAAGTGTAAGCTTGTCCCACATTTGTTTAGAAGTTGTACATGTCTTAACATCTTCAAATTTGAGATTTGATAAGGAAGAATGAATCTCTATCATCATAGCATTGTGTTCATGTCTCTCTCTCATCTAATCAATAGTCAAAGGTCTAGTGGGTAAGATAAACTCATTTTCCAAATAGTATGTCACAGACTCACCTATTCCTGATAGATACAATTCCATTCTTCTTTTCCATGTTGATAAGTTGTCTTTGTTCAGCTTTGACACCTCTCTCTTATACATCTTGTAATCTTTAGCTTAAGTCCTTCAAACTTCCCTTCAAACACTTTATGCTCTAATACCAATTTTTAGATAACTAAGAGGGGGGGAGGGGGGGTGAATTAGTTAAGTCCAGTTATCATACAGTCCCAAACTCTCCCTAATGTATAAAACAAATCTTTCCTCTAATTTAATCAACTTGTTAATATATCAACTGTGTCTTTCTCTTCATCTACCAATTAACAGTAAATTAACTAGTGTATTTACCAATTAATGTGTAAAGTAAAATAACAATTCATCACATCCATAAACATATAACTCTTTGATTTTAATGTGGAAACCCTATTAGGGGAAAAACCACCTAGGATCAGTAACCCAAAATAGTTCACTCTTTTGAAGTGAGCTTAGCTAAGAGCCAACCTTGTTAAAGGTTACAAAACACACTATAAGGTGAAACCTGGTTAGAGGATTTATCACTAACAGTTATCCCTTGACCAAATATTCGCTATGGGTTCAACAAGAAAACAATCAACATTCATTGAATGTCTTATTGAAATATAAAGACTGTTAAGTCCCACTCGGTTAAGAGATTTTATCTATAGCAATGGTTAAACTATTACAGTAATGATCTGATTCAAATACAACTTGTTTTTCATATTTTCATATCTATGCTAAGCTCAAAAATACCTTTGATCAATAATTAATTCATTATCTTTGTTTCCTCCAACTTTTATATGCTCGATAATTATTTTCTCGTACGCTCGATGTTCTCTGCAAAATTGCTTGGTTCTATCTTGAATCAGTTTGATCTGCTTTGCATGAATGCAATCTTCCACATGCATTCCAACAATAGATTCAATAATGAATCTCTTGTCTCTTTTTATAGACATCATAAACCGTTTTATTTCCATCCATAGATTTTGCCTCTTAATCTTTACCATTGATTTTGCCGCTTTAACCTTTCTCGATAATTGTGTCAATAAGACATTTCATTCTCCTTCATCTGATCATCCTTGAATTTTGCCAGTCGTTTGATCATCATAATAAACATTATCTTTTACCTCAGGACCATCAAAATTTGTCCAGCTCATCATCTTTAGTCGATAGTCATAAGTTCCATTTATTTCTTTCACTCAGTCAATACCACATTACGATAACTCGATTAACACTATACTCAGTATACACTACACTTGCTTGGTGTACACTGTTCCAACTCAGTGTATACTGAATTCTTCATTTACCGACCACATAAACTTATTCATTCTTAATCTTCAATCAATAATAGAATTATGTAATACAATCAAATCATGAACATAATGTCATAGACTCATCAATAAGTTAACTAATGAATACCATATCCATATCTTTCTCATCCATCTCATCTTCATGTAGATATCTCATTCCTTCACCATTATTTCCTTCTTAAGATGTTTGTAACCATCATGATAAGTATAGTGAAAACTAGTTGACATCAATGACAATACATTAATTGATTTAATTTCTCACATACACATTAGTAGCTCGGTGATCATCAATCACTCCTTTCAGTCTCTCCTTTAAGATATTCAATCAGTTGTAGTCTATCATTTCTTCAATCGTAAATCCTCCACTCTTCCAAATAGTGCTCTCTGTTGGTTCTTGGTTTGGAACATGAAGGTAGCTTCCATTCTTAAATCTCACTTTCTGGTAAACCTTACACTGTGCACTACTGGATACTACAAATAATCACCCTTATCATTGAACATTTAAAATTAATGATAGTGATTATTGTATAAAAGATTTTGTATAAGATTTTAAAATGTAATAAATAAAGAAATCTTTGTTTTTTTTGTCTTGCAGTAAATGCTCTGACAACTATGATGTGTTTGTAAGATTTTTACTCTTGACATAGGCAAGATACGTGCACTTCATGTTAAGGAAAAGAAACATTAAATTTCTTAGTGCACGAGAGAATATGTCATTAAGTAGGTACATTATTAAATACTAAATATACATTATATTGTAATTTCTAAAAGAACAAAATTATCAATTCATACAAATAATTAATGTGTATTAATCAACACATATTTGAATTGACAAATAATGAACAATACATTAAACTATACAAAAATAATATATTACATTGTAATAATAATAATTTCTATATGCATAAGTTTTAGGTTTTAAAAAAAATCATAATTATTCAATTACTTTTTGTGATGGCTAAACATATAACCATAGATTATGTCTAAACAAACTTTTAGATTTTAGTGAATTTGTAATTATTTAGTTACTTTTGAAACAATTTTATTTTCTTGTGGTTTATATTTGTTGGATATCAATTACGTTATCTCTATTTTTTTCTACTTCACAATTATTAGTTTTTGGATATCAATCAATTAATGGATTAGTTTTGGTATTGAGGGCAAACAATTTTTGAAATCCTGCCCTTGGCCTGTTGGAGGAGTTAGAGTGGTAAATTGTTTTAGTGGTGAACAAACATAATGTAGTAAATAAATAAATGTTTGTTTTATTTTCGTTATGGTGTCTTCCATTTAGAAATCGAGAAAAGCACGTGTCATCTTCTTATTCCGAAAATTTGCTTGTTTGGAAACTTTTACGATAATTCCTTTTTACTTTTTCAGGGGTTTTCGGATATTGATGATAGGTAGTGCAAAACCCGGATCGAGTTTCGCAGTTAGGGCAGACAATTGTTGAAATCCCACCCTTGGCCTGTTGGAGGATTTATAGTGGTAAAATGTTTTAGTAGTGCACACACATAATATAGTAAATAAATAAATATTTGTTTTATTTTCGTTATGGTATCTTCCATTAGGAAATTAAAAAAAGCATGTGTTGTCTTCTTATTCTGAAAATATGCTTGTTAAGAAACGTTTTACAATAATTCCTTTTTACTTTGTTTGTGGGGTTTTCAGATATCGACGACGAATGATGCAAAACTTGGATCGAGTTTTGCAGTCAGGGCAAACAATTTCTGAAATCCCGCCCTTAGCTTGTTGGAGGAGTTAAGGTGGTAAAATGTTTAAGTGGTGGATGAACATAATGTAGCAAATAATTAAATATTTATTTTATTTTCGTTACGGTGTTTTCCATTGGGAAATTGGGAAAAGTATGTGTCGAGTTCTTATTCTAAAAATCTGCCTTTTGGAAACATTTTGCGAAAATTCCTTTTTACTTTCTCTATGGGGTTTTCAGATATTGACATCGGACGATGTGAAACCCAGATCTGTTTTCATAGCTAGGGAAAATAATTTCCGAATTCCTATCCTTGGCCTGTTGGAGGAGTTAGGGTGGTAAAATGTTTTAGTGGTGGATGAACATAATGTAGTAAATCAAGAAATATTTGTTTTATTTTCTTTACGATGTTTTCCATTGGAAAATCGAGAAAAACACGTGTTGACATCTTATTCCGAAAATCCATCTTTTGAAAATGTTTTGCGAAAATTCCTTTTTACTTTCTTTGTGGGGTTTTCAAATATTGATGTTGGATTGTGCGAAACCCAGATCGATTTTCGTGGCTAGGGCAGACAATTTTTGAATTTCCGCCCTTGCCCTATTGGAAGAGTTAGTATTTTTTTTAAAGTTTGTCAAATGCATTACTTTTTGTACAATTCTAAAGTTAAATAAAATGGAATTTGTTTTTATCATTAAAAATCTAAATTTATCTTATTTATTTGATTTAATCTATTTTAATTATTCTACCATAAAGATATCACTATGATCATAACTATTATGATGATGTAAATCTTAACTATAATCATGACCAATCATAAACTTTAAAACATAATCATAATTGTAGGCATGAATTGTAATCATAATTAAAGACCTAATTATAATCATTATGTAAATCCCATTCAAATTATTTGTTTCTCTGGAAGGTATATTAAGTATTTAACAAACAATATAATAGCAAGGCAATAGAAATGTGAGCAAGTTTGAATTATGAGTTAGCTCATTTGTGTTTGATACATTTAGAGGTTAAAATATGAGGAAGTATTTTCTATTTTTTTTCAATTTTCGTAAATGCATTACTCATTTTTCAATTTCGATGCTGCGGTCTTCAAATGGTTCGTTGTGGAAAGTGTGCTTTTGGCAAATGTGTTTTACTTTTTTAGGATGTCTTTTTAGTTCATTTTTGGGCTTTACCGATATTGATGTGAGGCGATGTGAAACTCGACAGATTTCTTAAATCTGTGAAACTTCACGTTTTCCTCTGTTTATTATAATTCAAACTATAAATCGAATCTTAACCTAAACCATGGTGTTAAGCTAATTTATTATTCTAATCGTAATCCTAAATACTAATTTAGATCAAAGCCGTAACTCAATACTAATGTAATGTAGAAAATAGATAAATAGATAAATATTTGTTTTATCGAAACATTGAATAAATGAAATTTCAATTTTTTTATATGAAGAAAGATTTCTAGAATTTTTTTAGGATAAGTCCCAATTTATAGTTTTGAAATTTCAAAAATTGCATAATATTTCTTTGTTTTTTGATTGAGATGCAATTTAAAAGTCCTTTTTATGAATAAATATAGTTTGGCAGTATGAGAAGGCTTATCAATATTGAAGTTAGCTCTGTTTTATTAATCAATTTATTTATTTGAATTGTAATAGAAAAAGAAAAAGGAATTAAAAGAGGGATTTAAAGAGATAGAGATAGAAAACATTTATGAATGGAATTTTATCAATTTTTTGTAAAAATTGAATAAATTCAAAACCATAAAGAAAACCGACATTAAAAAATATATTTATTTGTAGTATACAATGTATATGTATACAGTTTATTGAACAAATTCTGTATATTTTGACAATTGATTAATTAGATAGAAAATGAGTAATCTAAAGTAGTTTATAGTACTGTTCAACCTACAATTAGATAATGACAATGTTAAGAACAAGATGAATTGATGATACTAATAATAGAATCAATTTACATTTTCTATCTTCCTTCATCACAATAAGGGTGATAAAAGAATGCATTACAAAAGACTAAGATGGATTTGGAATATATATCTTTGTAATATATGTATTTATGTTTTTTTTTATCAACTTTATGAAAGAAAAATGGAGCTGAGATATTGTAATACAATGGAAAAATAAAATATATATTCGGTTACTTTATATTGTCATTTTGCATCAACACCTGGTATTAAAATCCTGTAGTCTTCAGAGCGAGTTTGAAGTATAGGATCATCCATATTGGTTCAAACCGTTGATTATGGTATGAAGACCTGACAAAATAGTTTTATTTGATTAGAATGATTAGTTACACAATGATGGTATTATATTATAACTGATATGAGAGGATGGAATAATGGATAACAAAATTTGAATATATTTTTTGTTGATCAACTGTTAATGAATTTTGAACATGTAAAGAAAAATAGATTTATAGAAAAAAAAAGATTGTGTACCAATTGAGAAGTGCAATTTTTTTTTGCTATGAAATTATCACCATGCTGTTAATGCATTTAGGTGTTCTTCTTCTTCTTTTCATCTTGAAAAATATGGACTTAGTCGTATACATGCATATCTTTGGAAGCTGAAGGTTGGATGTATGCAAAGTCCTATTAGTTCATGAACTCTTAAAAGAGTTGTGAAGGTCAATCCTTATCATTCTATGGTTCCAATATAAATTGTTGCTCTTTGAAGTGAAAGTCCTTGTGATTTGTGTGTTTTCAAAGCCCATGACATTCGTAGTGGTATTTGATAGTGAGAACCCCGATTGATTGGTGTGATTGGAACATTGTTTGGCTTACTCTGATCCCAAGCTGGGCCTATGTAGTTTGTAAATTGAACTATAACCATTAAAGGAAGTTGTGGTGGTTTTTCACCATCACTGTAGACAATTGCTTTGACTTCTCCAATAAAACCATTGACAAGTCTTGTTTATACCCATCTATTTGTACATAAAATAACTTGTTGGCCTATACACAATAGAATGTGAGATTGAAGTTGTTCTTCATCTGAATGCGAGCTTTATAATTCCTTTAATTGTTCTGCTATGGAAAGAGTTATTGTCTATTGTAAAGATAATAACACACATTTATTATGTAGTGCTACCAACTCTTTTGTTGCAAAAAGGTGTGTAGAATACTGGAAATCTTTTTGTTCTTCCTTTCTGAGAGCAGTAGTTGTCCTTGACATTAGTAGATTCCAATCTGCAATTGTTGGTTATGCATTTCTTAGATTTGAGAGAAGAGTACAAAATTGTATCTGAATAGGTGTGTTTCCAATTTGGTGGAAATTAGCATTTCATGTGATTACTTTTGTGAATGAACGCCATAGTCGTTCGCCATATGAATTTGAATCATACATTGGAATGTCTATAACTGGAGGTAGCTGACCTAAATCACCAAAGAGTATGATTGATTGACCACCAAAAGGAATGTGGTTGTTGCTTGGGAATGCTTCTCTCAATCTTATATCAATTATTTTAATCAATTTATGTCCAATAAAACTCATCTCATCTATAATACTATATTGAATGTAATACATGTTTTCCTAAAACATTGCTAGTGGTTGACCTTGTAGCGGCACCATATATCTGATTGGAATGCGGAGGGCAGAATGAATTGTCGATGCTTGTATGTTAAATGTTGCAACTCTTGTTGGTGCTAGGACTAGAAGAGGTGACTGTCCATTTGGTGTTGAATCACTGAGAGTGGCTTTAATGCGAGCAATAAGATGATATTTTCTAGTGCCAATAGTGCCTTGAACAATTAACTATAGTTCTTCTTGTA
The DNA here is from genome assembly GCA_027943335.1 of Chamaecyparis obtusa. Taxonomy (NCBI): domain Eukaryota; kingdom Viridiplantae; phylum Streptophyta; class Pinopsida; order Cupressales; family Cupressaceae; genus Chamaecyparis; species Chamaecyparis obtusa. The sequence goes on along the minus strand of BSBK01004155.1, from coordinate 736,361 downwards.
AAGATGTTGAATACAAATGTGATATAATAACATCATATGCCTATTGTTGTTGAAAAGATAACTTTGATTGAGATTGTTGATGCATAACTGTATGGGCCTAAAAGGTGTACTAATTTGATTGTATGAAAGTTATAGTTGTTGTTTTTTCTGATGGACTCATTTGGATTTGCATCCAATTATTTAGAGAGTCAAATTCTCGATACCCAAGCATGTCTAGTTCATTAAGATGAATAGGTATGTCTGGGTATAATCTAGATAAAACTTGCCATTCATCTGGTACATTATCTTGCATTATATCTGCATTTATTGAAGGGCTTGTAGTTTCATTTTCTTCTTTTGGTTCGGTAGGTGTCCATCATACATACCATGGATGATAAGTCTTTGAAAAATTTTCCCACTGTTCTATGATTCCTTTAGCTGATGATGCAAAGTACAATTCAATGTTGTGGAACAATTTGTATAGAAATAGTTCACTCCAACAAAAGGATTGGTAAAAGATGTCTTCCTTTGAAGGGATGGTGATGAATCTAGGGGAGACTCTAACTATAGTTGGTGTGGTCCATTCTTTCCATTGTTGTTGTTTGAGGTTTTTTCTAAAGGTCCATGCTTTTTTTATTTCAAGAAGTGAAAATATTTCTAAATATGTTGGACGTGCCATATAAGATTCAATTTGGTTTTGGAAAGGAATTGTTGCCATGCATAATATTGTTAGACGCTGCAAGTTTTTTTGATTAACGTTCAAAGATACAAATTGTCTACTACATAAAGAGAGGGGGAGTTTTTGTAGTAGATGGAAGGTCTCTTGGGCTCCAATATCATGGTCAACAAGGTTCTCTAGAAGCATTCTTTGTAGTGCAGCTGGTGCAGGCATAACATAATTCAATTTCAATGAAATTCTCAACAACATTGCATGGTATATTTCTGATTTAGTTTCTACTTTGGTTGCATATTTTGCTATGTATTTGATGACTGTGTCAATTGAAAGGACATGTTGGAAATCTACATTTGTTCTCCAAATAGAAAGAATTTGGGTGTTATGTAAGTTTACTTGATCATTATTACGAGTTGTTGTGTGTTTAGGTTGACCCTTATTTGCATTGGTTAAGTGTGAGAACTCTTGAATGTTCCACGAAGCTTTGTAACGACATGCAAGTGCACCACCTTTCCTTCTTAGACATGTATGTAGAGTGCATTTTGTGTGGCGTTGAACACAATTGATCAATTCAGTGTAATCAACAGAAGCATCTATTGCATATATATCATTTTTGTATCCATTAGACAAGGGTCTTCAAGAGTACCATGGTGAATACCTTGATTTATCTGTTCTAGGGACTATGGATTCCATCCAGATACATATTTGTCTATGTAATCTAATGCATTTTGTACAGAAAGATCATTATCCAATTGTAAATTTGAAATATCTTGCACATGTGGTAACCAAATGAAGCCATGAATATGTGGAGATCCCCAGTGTTTCCATTCTTACTTGGTTCACTTGTTTGTTAATAAATATATTCATAAATTACATGGAAAAAACTAAGAGAGGATCTAGTATGTGTACCTGTACCAATAGTCAGTTGCACCCATAAGTTTTTCCAATACTTCTTCATGAAATGCAATAAATCTATGATGCATGTAGACTGTTGTTAGATGTGGATTTTGGATTATATTTTGTATATGCCATCTAGTCACCATAGTTGGATTTGCAGGTCTAGTGGATGGCATGACGTTATGTAAATCAAGGCCATTTTGTGTCTGCAACACTCGGTGTAAAAAAAGGGTAGGACAACCAACTTGAATGACCATGTCTATTAGTTCTGCTTGGTGTTGGTTCCAGAAGGATTGAGTTCCATGAACAATAGACCCAAACCGCATTAGTTGATCTGCAAGTTTATCATTAGGCAAATATTTTAATCTTTGACAGAGATATGCAATTGAAATAAGTAAAGAACCATCTAGTTGTTTGCAAACAAATACTGTTGTTTTGGCCTAGCTTCGATGGCACATGATAATATTGAGTATAAAGTACCAAAATCTTGGTTGCCCAAATTTATTATCATAGTATCGTAGAAGGTGGAGAGCATAATCATGGAGCTTTACTTCTTTGATATGTTGTTGTTTAAATGCACACATTCCTTTTGGAAATAATGTGGGAAATGCCATTACAAACAATCCTTCATTAGTGTATTCATTTATAGGAGATGGTGAAATGATGGGCCATGCAATAACTGGTGTTGTTCAACCTTTACCTAATTGTAATAAAGAACGTACTTCTTCCATTTCTCTATGTGCTGCAGGTAGATTACATACAAAATAACTGTTCATTTGTACATTATCATGAAATGCATCTTCTCCTGTTACTTCTAATACAGAGGAGTCTTCTTCAAGTGGATCGGGTTCTTCTACTATTGTACAAATAAGGTTTGATATATTAGGGGATTGTAAGGGCGATGATGTCAATGCAATTTCATCTAATTTTACATCTTTATAATAGGGGTCATTGTATATTTTATACTTTAAAGCTTCATGAACACGACCTCTACTAACATAAAACCTATATTTTTGATTTCCTATGTTGTTTTTGTTGACAATGATTATATCCAACACATCTATATGTCTAAGTAAGAATTTGCAATTGTGCTGACATCTTGAGGAAAACATATAGTGTGTCCATTGTATTTGAGTTGGCCACCTTTTTCATATGTAACTTGAAGGATAGGACTTATTCTTGCAATCAACATATGCTCAATTTGTGTCAACATTTGCAAACATTGTGGTTGTTCACCATGGTCCATATTGTTCCATTTTGAAAACCGATGGCCATCTTTTTCGGATTTTCATCTATAGCACATCAAAATTCCATTTGATGTTCTTAGTTCAATTCCTGGATATCTTTCCATGCAAATTGAACATGTTAGAATGTTCGAAAGAGCATCCACCTTTGTACGAAATCCTTTTCTAGCATTGTAATATTTTTGACAGAAAGGTGGACAACCAATATGTTCAACTGTATTAATGGAGGCTGTATGTTCTATATGAGAATGAGCTATTTAGATTTGTGCTAAGGGAGGAGAAGAAAGTAGAGATTATGTGGATGGAACAGTAATTTGCGGCTCAATTGTCTGTAGTTGGTGTAATGCAGGGGAAGAAAGTAGATTGGATGTTGATGATGGCAGTACAATATTTTGAGAAGTTTCTCATCTTTTTTTATTAATAATTATTTTTCTAGCATGATATCTTGCTTGTTGCATTTCATTTATGTGAGTATGCTTAGATTTTCTTTGACTATTTTAAAGATCTATGACTGACTATGTATTGCTCTGCATATATCTGAGATAGTTGAAAATATTGAGGTTAAAAATAATAATAATATGTTAAATTGTAAACCAAAAAGTTATCGTGCTAGTTTTGAGAAGATTTATTAGCCATAGTATCTTAAATATATAAATTACATGCTTTCTTATATTAAGCATTTAACATGGTAAAATATAACTATATGTTGATAGATATATTTCTAATTTACAAAAATAATATTCTACTCATTTAAGAGAAAATCTGTGTGCATTGGAAACTATTATTCATTATCTATTCAAATAGAGAATATTTAAAAGTTGTATATAATATTTTACTGTCTTTTTCTACATACATATGAAATGAAAACAAAGAAGTTGTTAAACAAGAGAATTTATATAATCATAGTAATTCAACATTTTTGTATTTCATTGTAGCAAAATGAGATAGCATATCTCAAAATTTACATAGGTAGGAAAACATGTGACTATACAAATCTTCAAAATTAGAGGAGAGGTATACTCTTAGGCAAGCTTTAGAGCAAGAACAACTATGCCTTGTGTATCTTGACCAACAAAAAGAGAAGTTTTGATACTGAGATCAAATACAAATTGACATTGAAGAATATTATCTAGAATGTGTTTTGTTGCACCAGGCTCGACAAGTAGAAGTTGAAAATCTTCTGGTATAATTCCCAACAAGGTATTTTCTAGGCCTTCAAAGGTAGTAACGTTATGAAGTTCGTCTGATGCATTTTGCAAGTCCATATTAAGCATGTAGCTATAGTCACATACTGAGATATCAGTGCAACATTTTGGACACTGGAATGTGCTTGCACAATTTTGAGTAACTTTATTTTCACATTTTTTCTTGTCCACTATTCGTGGGCATGAAAGGTAGTAAAATTTGTCCAAGTCGAGTTTTGTTATTTGTGCTGTAACACACACAAAAAAAATGGAATGGAAGCCTTTTTTGGAAATAGATGACATAGTTTGTGGATTTGTAAACTTGGGTAGTGGGTTTTGCTCTTTAGTCAGCAAAATTGAGGATTGGTCTTCTCCTATATCTGTACATCGTGTATGTAGAGTAGTAGCTTCAGTCAAATTTGGATTGATTATAATAGTAGTTGAGAAAGTAGTATCAAGGGATTTTCCAGACCATGAAAGAAGACAACCATATTTAACTAAGATAGTTCAGTTCTTTTCCCTTCTGTGAATAAATCAAGGATTTTTTTGCCTTCATGTTCACAATGATGACCCCATAGAGTAACATCAATAGAGTAACCAAACATATCTTTTATTGTTGTACTACATTTTTTTAAATTTCAGAGCCATTTTTTTCTTCTAAATGGTACTTGCAGGATTGATGGACATAACTACTCCAATGATATCTATAAGGGAATCAACTAGAAATGTTTCTAATTACTCAATGCTTTTTATATGGTAGTTATGCCTGGGCACGAAAGATTGCACACATGTGGAAGGAGTTATTTTGGAAGAACTATGGAGGATTATTTCGTAAGGATTAGTGGAGCTACTATATTTTGTGTTGGAAACTTTAACATGACCATTAGATATCAGGTAAAGACTATTTGATTGAATAACATCAAAGAATTTGTTAACAAGTTCATTGAAGCAGGTTATATGTATTCCAGATCCTTCTTTATCTATAAAATCAAAACCAAATACTTTTCCTTCCTTAGACACAATTTTGAAAGAATGGATTGCAGTCTTTTCTAATGCTCAACCTTCAATGGACCAATACTTATGGTTCGGAGTCAAAATTTTAATGGGGACTATATCAAATGGAGAACCACCTAAATGATCTCTATCGCTAGATGATGTTGTATGCCTAGTAGCTTGTACCAGAGGAACTGGAGACCCAAAAATGTCTCCATGATTTGAAACTACATCCAAATCATCAATTAGGATAGCCCTGCAAGTATAATGAATTTTTTTTTTAGTGAGGACCTATAATTGGGAGTTTGACAACCAGAATATGAAATAGGAAAATATTTCAAATACGTGAAATTGTGGAGCAACTTGCAGGAGTATTTTTTGAGGTAGACAATAGAACCTATAACTAAAGCTTCTTCCACTACAAGCATGTTAAACTGTTCAAGGAGGGCAAAATGTGTGTGCAAACCATCATAGAGTTCAATTCGATACTTGGTACTTGTAGAATGTTGTTGTTCAATACGATGTATTGATGTTATTTGTAAACATGGTTCTACAATAGATGTTCCATCTATAATTTTACTAATTGACCTTGTTGTGAACAATGCCATTCTCTTTCTCATAATTAATGGAAGATACTGGGCTGCCAGTAATTGAAACTATGGTAGTTAGGTTTTTTCTTCATATTTTTAGTTAAACAGGTACATATATAATGGTTTTTTTTTAAAATTTTTTTGATTGCACTTGTCATTCTTAGAATATGAAAACAAATGTATTTTGAATTCATTTTCACTGAGAACTCACCTGTGTAATGTGTAACTCCTAATCTTCAAGAAGAAGCGTAAACTGTTCTTGAACTTCTAACCTTTCTAATTGTGTATGCATAAACAGATGTCAAACAATAAGTATATACAAAAATGTTGAGTAATTATTTTAATTACATTCACCAATTTCAAATGCTGAAAACATTGGAAGAAAGAAGAAATTTGAAAGGTGCAAAATAATAACAAAAAAATTCTTATTTCATATCCATAATGAAGGAGTATTTACAAAACACAGAAAATCTAAAATTCACTCCTACCTAACCTGCCTAAATCTTGCGCTCGTAATTGATCTGTGTAAATGTGTTGTTTGCAAATCACAATCCTTAGCTTCATGGCTACATAGCTATACAACTTAAAATCTTTGTGCATGGTTCTGTAAAAATATGTGTAGAACAATCCTTATATAGACTATGATGGTGGTGAAAGAAGGTGTCTATCATGAAGGGGAAATCAGTTGTTTGTTGGCTATAAAAACTTTAGAACATATGAGCGACCATTAAAAGTTTCGAAACATTCAATGCAAATTTATTCATATCCAATAACTATCAACTGTAAAAGGCAAAAATGCAGAGATGACGAACTCAAATATTAATTAAAATGCAATAACTATTTATTGTGAACCACCAAAAAAGTAGAGATGACAAGGGTAAAAATTAATTGATATCCAATAACTATTAATTGTGAAGTACAAAAAAATAAAGGTGACAAGGACATAAAATAAATAATTGATATTCAACAAATATAAACCACAAAAAACTCAGATTTTTGATATCTAACAAATAAAAACCACAAAAATAACATTTTTATTTTTAAGTGATATCCAATAACTATTAATTGTGAAATAAATAAAAAAAGGTGACAAAGACATAAAATAAATAATTGATATTCAACAAATATAAACCACAAAAAATTCAGATTTTTGATATCTAACAAATAAAAACCACAAAAAAAATAGATTTTTGATTTAATTTTTATTTTTACAATTTAGAACAATAGAGTAAACTCCATAACTTATACTATGCTAAGTAAATCTTTTTACTTGACATGTCTTGGATGAAAGATCACACAATATGATTTGAAAAATCAAAATTAAAAATCAATATAGTTTTGACCCAAAAGTAATCTAATACAATTGTAGAAAAAAAATTATTAAATTGAAGAATCAAAGAATGTGATGGGAAAATCAACACAATTTTAGCCCAAAAGAAATCTAATACAATTGACATGTCTCTTTAGACACATTTTATATATATTTCCAAATTCCAATCCTACACAGAAGATACTTCTAGATGTTCCTCCCCCCCTCACAATAGAATCCAAGGGCCCGTTTGGACGCAGGCATACAGAATGCCGGATATAGTCAATTCTGGAATATGCTGCAATTCTAGAATATTATATCCTCAAAATGATACCCGAAATATGTGTTCGACCTGTTTGGACACACTTGGAAGATGACCGAGAAGATGTATTTTCTGTGTTTGGGTGCCACATTTTGGAATTGGAATATGCACTGAATGAGAATTTATTTTTAATTTCTTTATAACAATTTGTGATTTTTTCAAATGTTATGATGTTTTTCACATTTTGTTCGTGTTTTTGAATATTTATTTTATTTTTGCAATAAAATAATATTATAATATTTTATTTTGTTTTTGAATATTTATTTTATTTTTGCAATAAAATAATATTATAATATTTTATTTTGTTTTTGAATACTTATTTTATTTTATTTTATTTGTATGCGATTTTGAATATTTATAATATTTTGAAATAAAATTATGTTTATAAGTTTATAAAAATTTTAACATTTTGTATAACTTTTTTATTAAAAAAAAAAATCCTATACAAATTTATAAAATATGTAGACCCAAAATACACAAATTTATAAACAAGTCATTTATTTTATTATTTATTTTTTACAAAATGTTGCCAACCCAGCTCAATAGGAGCACCGGTAGGAAAGAGCCGGGTGGAGAAAACCTTCGGTCTAGCCCCACAAAGTCATGAGCTGATATAAAATTACAACTTGAATGAGGCATTCCTCATTTTACATAATGCAGATACAATGTTACAACTTGAATGAGGCATTCCTCATTTTACATAATGCAAATACAGTGTTACAACTTGAATGAGGCATTCCTCATTTTACATAATACAGATACAATGTTATAATTTAGTTTGATGAGTCTTTGACGCTCTGTCATGCCCGAACTCTTGTTTTTGTCTCTAGGCATTGCATACACAGAACATACAACTACTTTGTGCTTTTGTTAGTACACCAATGAAGTACATTCAATTGCTCACTTTTGTATGAGTTTTTTTAAAAAAATCTTATTAATTATTATTACCTTCTATGACCTCCTTTGATTCTTACCTGAATGATCCACGCTTGTTAAGATCAAAACACGACCAATTAAATGAGTTTATACATGATATATCTTTGTTAACCTCAAAATTCCTCTACAAACCTAGGTTAGAATTATACAAAGCAATAACCACGAAAACAACGTTAAATCATGTGACTGATAGTAGATTTGGGCTCACCTAAGCCATAAACATGAAAAATTATTGTGAAAAAATATGTGGACCATATATATGCGCACTTGGGGCAAAGAGGAGTTACGCCATATCCATATTAAAATATTTAGTTACAATATCAAAATACAAAATTGACTAATTCCTGAGCTCATCTCCGCATATTACAATATCAAAATACAAAACTGACTAATTCCTGAGCTCATCTCCGCATATTACAATATCAAAATACAAAAATGACTAATTCTTGAGCTCATCTCCGCATATGGTCGCAAAAAAGATATGCGATTACAATACAAAGAAGGCATCGTAAAAATATAATTTCATTTGCCCTAGCTTGACAACTTTTGCCCTCAAATCCTGGATTGTGGATGAGTGGAGATGGGCAGATGTCTGGATCGTAGATGACTTGAGATGGGCGGATAGATGTAGATGGGTTGTCATCAACCCACCTAAAGTATCCACAATCATGATAGCCCTGTGATGCCCAATCTACATTAGTTTTTATAATATAATGAATAGTATTTACATTACAAACATTAAATATAATAAATAGTATTTACATTACAAACATTAAATATATACACATTAGCAACCTTTTTTTCTGTTTGGACAACACCAATATTGTCGTCTAGGGTTGTCCACTATCCATGAAATCTTCAATTGGCACTGCCCACCACCACATGGACAGCTTGGCACATTGAGAAGAGCCATCAAACCGATATCAATAATGCACCTATATCAACAATCCCAAAATTAAACAAAATTCATTGAGAAAAACAAAAAGTTGCAAGGTTGAATCAACCATAATGAGTTATGACATATTGTAGTGTTGTCGTGTTATATTTAATGTTGTCGTGTTATATGTAATATTGTCATGTCAACAATGCGTTATGACAAAAGAAGTGGGCAACATGGATCCTCCCAATAAAATGTATATTCTAAAATTTAATATGCATCAGCAAGAGAAGAAATGGACCTCCGTAACAATGAAGAATATTCTAAAATTTAATATGGAACTAGCTGCTAGCTGTCAAGGAGATTGTGGAATCTATTGTAACCATTCAAGGGTGCTATTGACCCAAACTAAGTTCAAGAACTTCAACTTAACTCAAGAGGCATCTAACAATATTAATCTCTCTTCTTTTGACAATCACTATCAATGATGACAATAACGTCACATGTTCATTAGGCTCAACTCACAATATCTTTATGTTAGTGGTCTTTCCACTGTCTAAGATAAACTGATACACATCATGCTCCAAAAGTCTATTAGGTTCTGTCAACAAGTGACTGATCAACAACTCTCAACACTTGAAAAGGGATTAGTAGTTCACCTTAAACCAATGACATTCCATTCATTCTATCAAATATCTTCATACTGCATTACATAGTCTTAATGGAGAGAAAAATCATTGAACAAGACACTTCCATCTGTGGACTGTCAACATACCATCTTCTTGGTCACAGTCATCTGACAAATCACCTTAAGATCTTCAGGGAATTAGTTTCTTCTAGATGCCTTGACAATAGATAAGTAAATATTATACTTCACAAGCATTTTCTTGTCAAGGAAGACTCAAACACTAGTGTTCAATCTATAGGGATAGACATTTATTATCTACTGACTGCCACACAACATTACAATAATGCATACAAACAGTTGCTATTCCACCGATCCTCTTGATACCTACTGTTGGAAATGATCTAAAACATTTACAAGGCATGTAATACAATGGATCACTGATTTATGACAGCACAAAAAAGAGATCACTGATTGGAATAAAAACACAATGGATCACTGATTTATGACAGAACAATGGTCAAAACAAGACTCAAAACTCCTTTCCTTGCATTCCAATACTGTAGAAGGTTTCAATGACCATTGCCAAACATCCTCAATCCCTTTACAACATCATGAGATCAAGTTTTCAACAACTAAATGCGTGAATCCATCAAACTGCCCTGTTATTCACTGTGATTAGTACTGCAGTCCTAGGGCCTACTCAAAACCATAGCAAATCAAGTCCATTTAACCCACAACAGAGAATACAAATTAATCCACAGCAGAGAACTCAAAACTATATTCTATGCAGCCATTTAATCCATAGCAGATAATACAAATTATTTATAACCTAATGTGTAAATGATCCTGAAACAGTTAACAATCGGTAATTACATACAAAAATAATAAAGGCACTTCAAGCATTGCTCGAAAAAGTGAAATGGTATAAAAAAGCAACATTTCACAAATGAGATTATAAATGGTAGATTTCACAAACTGTTTAGCAACATTGAGATTGTAACCACAGATTTCACAATCTGTTTAGCAACATGGCAAATTTCACAAACTGTTAAGAAACATTAGTTAGTTTTGATTTTAAACAGAAGACCTAATAAACATCGATCAACTAAAGTCCAAACTTCAATATCATATATTGGATTCTCTCCCCTTCATCCATTGTCAAGAACAATGCGGCTGATTGTGGATCATGCATTAACTTTTTGTATGCTTCAATTATAGTAGAGTCGCGAAGGCCAGGGATTGCTTTAAGTGCTTTATACAACTCCGCTGCCTCATTTCTCAAACTAGATGATTTATCCACTTTTAGAGGCTATGCAAGGCCTGTTGTAATGCCTGCAGACAGATCTTTGATCACTTCACAAATCGAATCCAACAAACCTACCAATGTTCCCCTCCTCTTTGGCCTCCTTGACGATGTTGAAGGGTTATCTTTGCTGCTTGCAGTAGATTGGTTCGATGTAGGTGTATCAATAGATTCGTTATCATCATTAGACAAATCAGCAGCAGTCTCAAAACATGCATTATCCATACCTTGATAACTGATATATTCATCATCAATGAAATCCTCCTCCATCTCTTGAGTTGTTGTAGCTGCAGTGCCCTCAGCTATGTCATTCCCAACAATACAGGGTAATTCATTGTAGTATTGAAATGGCTGCCTCTTATACATTCTAGCATTTTTAAATTCCTTTCTCTGTATCATGGCATAACAATTGAATTCATTATTGGTCCTTCATTACTTAAAAAGATATATTCAACTTAAAAGGAGATTTGAAGACCATGTTACCTTCAACAACTCATCCCAAACACTATCATCAACATCCATAGTTTGGGTAGTCTCATTCCAGGCTAAGCCGCTTGTATTCCTCAAGTCTTTCATAACTCTATACCCTTGTTTCCAAGTTTTCAGCTTGTTCTTGAAGTTTTCCTTTGATAGCTTCATTTTCATCTCATTATTGAACCTCCTTTCGATGGTTGTCCAAGCCTCTTTCTTGAAACCCCCTTCAGCTTTCTTTCCAAGCTGCACTTGCTCCTGTAGCAAGTCTAGCAACTTGCGTTCCATCTCTTTTGTCCAGAACACCTTCTTGGAAGAAGAAGTTGCCTGGATAACTTGAACGTCACCATCCATAGACATACCTGATGCACACACAACATGATAATGTACACTCATTGTAAGGACAATCACAAATGAGGACAGTCACTCTAAAAACAACATGATAATGCACAGTCACTGTAAGGACAGTCAAAAATGAGGACAGTCACTCTAAAGACAACATGATAATGTACACTCACAAATGAGGACATCTTACAGTGAGTGTACATTATCATGTTGTCTTTACAGTGACTGTCCTCATGTGTGACTGTCCTTGTCACAAATGAGGACATCTCACAGTGACTGTCCCTTGTGTGACTATCCTCATTTGTTCAAGAAGAAAAGCATTAATGTGGTTCAATAGCAATACATTCAAGTGGCAATTACACAAGGGACAGTCACTGTGAGATGTCCTCATTTGTGACTGTCCTTGTTTACATCCCTAGACATACCTGATGTAAACATTAAATATAGCAACATTAAACATAGCATGACAATATTAAATATAACATGACAACATTAAATATAGCAGCATTAAACATAACATGACAATATTAAATATAACATGACATTAAATATAGCAGCATTAAACATAACATGACAATACTAAATATAACATGACAACATTAAATATAAAATATAGCAACATTAAACATAACATGAGAATATTAAATATAATATGACAACATTAAATATAACAACATTGAATATAACATGACAACACTAAATATGGCATAACGGCTTTTATTAATGTATAGTATCAGTTTGTGAAATTTATGAAATCTGACATTAGGTTAAACACTACCATAATAGTTATTCAATCGACTAAGATCGAGATCTATAGTCTTCCCACATCCTTCTTGCCATTTCATCTCGAAAATTGGCCCAATCATCTCTTTCACGCTAGCTCAACCCATATGTCTCAAGCACTAGTACATCTATCCCATCACGACCATCTTCCTCTTCAAATTCTACCTCAGATGGAAGGCCGTCCTCTATCGTAATGAAGTTGTGAAGTATGCAACATGCCAAAATAATATGTGTTTGTGTCTTGATTTGATAAGACGTCACATGCTTCAATATAGGAAAACGCTACTTCAAAATCCCAAATGTACGCTCTATTACATTCCTAAGCGAGGAGTGTCGATGATTAAACAACTCTTGTGGGGTGTTTATTGGGTTTGCTCTTGAAAACTCCTTTAGGTGGTAGCGTGTGCACTGATAAGGTGCAAGAAATCCTGGTACGTTTGGATATCCAACATCGACCAAATAATATTTACCTAAACAAAACAAAATGTCATTGTCATAACGTTGTCTTATTTTTCGTACGCTTCAATAATATAATCATATTTTACAAACTTGGGGGAACTACCAATGGATCGGCTCTAGATAGAGCCGAAGCTAGAACACGGCTATCTGCAGCAGACCCTTCCCAACCAGCAAGGATTTATTGAAACTTATAATCAAATGAACACACTCCCATAACATTTTGCGACAAGTTGCCTTTTCTATCACGATATTTAGCTTGCAGGTTGACATTGATAGTGACTGGTCTATGCGATCCATCCATTGCTCCCACACAGTCCTGTAGTCAGATAAATCATAGGTCTAATGAACACACACTAATAGGATTACAACTCTAAACAAAATTAAACCACTGGGAGATATACCTTGAAGAATGGATGAAAACGGGTCTTCCCATTGATTTCCCAAGGAGTGTTTGGACCAGGGGGTATAAAATAATCCGAATGGAGCGCCAAGATAGCCCTCAAGACCTTGTGGAAGTATTGGCTTACAGTCTCTCTAGAGTGCCCAAAGTTATGGGCAATCTTACGATTCCTCAGATTGTGGCCAAGAGTATGGAGGAACATGACTAATTGTTCTTCTAACGTGAGGAATTCTGTATCTCTGATGCTTCTTTTTTGCCTTAAAATATTGGCTAGTTTAAAGAAGGATCGTCTAGTCATGCATATTTGGTCATGGCAATCCGTCTCATTGGAGTTGATAACATGCTTATAAAAAGGAATTGCATCTCTTGTGCGCTTACGCATATTTCGACTACCTTCTTTTATACACTTCGCTATGGACACGACAAGGGTGGCAAGAACAATTACAACAATAGGCAAGACTCTTGTCCTCCTCATAATCTCTCCTTCTATTTCAATATCATCTTCATCATCAATATCATTAATGAGATCCATTGAATTACCTAAAAATACCAACAAAACAATCACGAAACAACATAAGAAAACACCCAACTATAATGCATAAGAATAGAGTTGTAGGTTGAGTATACAACATATGTAGACAAGAAAGTACCTTGTGTAATTTCACAAAATGAGAAGTTCTCACAGTGACTGTCCCTTGTGTAATTGCCACTTGAATGAGGACAGTCACTGTAAAGACAACATGATAATGTACACTTACAGTGAGTGTACATTATCATGTTGTCTTTAGAGTGACTGTCCTCATTTGTTGAAGAAGAAAAGCATAAATGTGGTTCAATAGCAATAAATTCAAGTGGCAATTACACAAGGGATAGTCACTGTGAGATGTCCTCATTTGTGATTGTCCTTACAGTGAGTGTACATTATCATGTTAGTCTTTAGAGTGATTGTCCTCATTTGTTGAAGAAGAAAAGCATAAATGTGGTTCAATAGCATAAGAAAAGCATAAGAGTGACTACATTTTTATTATGTTTATTGTTCTTTCCTCCATTTATTAATCTAAACTAATTACCCTGGTTGCAATCTTCATCATTTAAAAAAATATTTGTGCATGAGAATCTCACATTATGGAATTCAGACACACGTGAACTTTGTGCAACTCTACCAGGAGAATGCAGGAGAGGAGAGAAAATAGGCTTCAAAGCTTAATAATAACAAGGAGAAAGTCTTTAATTTACACACCTAATCCTATCATAAGATGTTAGATTATCAAGCTTATGTATTTTGTGAAAGATGAAAGAAAGACATTCACCCCAAACCTGATCAATTAGGCAGGTGTCTCAAGGTTCAATCTACACTTCACATTGCCTGGTAAATGAAGCCTCTTCAATGAAAGTCATTTTTGTCGCATTTTATCAATTTGTCCCAATAACTTTGATAAATAGTAAGAAATTTTTTAAATTATTATAAATAAAGGGCTATTTTTGTCTACATTGCTTCAAATTATGATGAACAAAAAGGGGTTTTTTGTCTAGTTACGGCCTTGGATTTTGCAGAGTTCCTACTGCCAATTCAAACTGTAAAGATTGACCCAAAAAGGGGAAACCCTTTCAAATTTTGGCATCAACCCTGGAGGAAAATCCCTGCTAATATCGAAATGCTTTTATTTACATAGATATAGTGTAAATGAAAAGTCAAGGCACCATAAACTGGTAATGAATAGTTTTTTAAAAATTGTGAGACATTTGTCTTGAGATGCACTTTACATAATGATTAGAATTAATTCCAAATATTGCCGTCCAACAATTTCGTGCAATTGATTTTGGGAAACTCTTGTGAATAGCTAACTAAATGGTTTAAATCTGCATAGTGTTTTGCAATGTAAAAATCAAGACCAAGTCATAGTTAATTCATAGAAAAAGAGTAAGACATGTTGCAGTCTTGTGATTCTAGTCTCTTAGAAACAACAGAATATCAAAACAAATTGCCAGAAAAACTAGCAAATAACAATCATAAAATCTTAGAAACCAACATGCACTTAAGAGGCGGACTTCATGTGATTATATAGTGACATTCCCTTCTAGCCAACAAAGTATTAGTAGAAAGTGCATGCCTTACAAGTACCATGTGACAAGGAATTTAAAAATTCGCAACAGATTGTTCAGAAGACCATAGATTTAAAGTGGTATCCTATCTTCAAAAAAATTTAAAAAGATTTCTTTTTGACAAAAGCATCAAACTATAATAAAACTTAACACAAGCACACATTGTTTATAAGTTAAAATATCGAGAAACTGAAATAACAAACAACCTAATAATACTAAACCAAAAATTTAAAACTATCCATTGAGCCACCCACTCCAAAGGCTGCAACGTCTTCCTGTGTTTGGAAGACAACTATATAATATTTTTCAAATCAACCACAATCCATTTGAGCCTTCCCATGTAATAAATAATGTTGGAGAGAATTTTTGGGTGGAGAAAAGCCTCCGAGTGCAAGCTTCTACTAGAACTACTTCTTAAACACCTGCAATTATTATAGAACAAGAGGAAATCACAAGCTCAACATCTTAGAAACAATATCGCTGAGCTTCTCAAGAATGGGAGGCACAAAAGTTGCTTGAAGTGTACTAAACTCCTAATTTTTATTAAGACTCAAAAACCCTCAGCTGCGCTTAAGAATTAGGATTCATTCGATTAAAAGGCCCTTAAAATAGGGCAGAATCGAAAATTCAACAAATTGTGTTTCAAACCCTAGAGAACATGTTAAAAAATGGCAAAAGCAGAACCATAATGTCATTTCAAACCCTTAGCAATCGTCAATGGTTAGCACAGAAGCGAATCATTAGAGCTGCCAAACTAAAGAGAAACACACAAAACAGTCTTGACAATAAAAGGACAGATGTAATGAAGCTCAAGTTTGCAACCGATTGCAAATCACACAAACTGGATCAAGTTGTGAGCTACATTATTAGATCATTCTTTTAGGTCAAAGGGGGTTAGGGTTACCTGTGTTTCAAGGGGTTACGGTTTCAAAACTATGGACCTCCCGTCGGCGTTGCAAAGGGCTGATGCAGCTTTGAAGCAGAGAATCACACGGATGTCAAAAACTAGATGCAGCTTTGAAAACGTGATGCAAAGAACCACGAACGGATGTCCAAGCTTCGAACAAGGTAATCACGTGGACGAACAAGGAAATAATGCCGTTGCAGATGTGAAAACGAAGGTTAAAACGCGGATGTCAAAAATTATAACACCCACGCGGACCCGACGACATTTCAAAATTGGCATTTGGAAACCGGCATGCGAACCCGATATTCCAATTCCACCTTTTCAAGTGGAAAACAATATGCCCGTTTTTTTGGCCAAATTGGAATATCGAAATTCCAATTCCATCCTTTGCTGTCGACCACAAACAATGAATAGCGTATTTAGAATACGGTATTCTGGAATATCGGCCGATATGCCGTGGTCCAAACGGGCCCCAATAGAAGATGATAGAGAAGAAGGGAAATTTCTAGATCTTGCAGTAGAGGTCATGAATTCTGTAGCAGTCACATCAAGGCAGTGAAACAAGCGGTGAGTGCCCATGGATCCCGATACCCACTGCGGACACGCGTACTACTTTCATTAAATTCCACAGGCCAAGCTAGCGGAGATTGCAACGAGCTGCAGGCGAAATTCTTGTTACAATTTGATAACTCGACTCTCTTTGCCGTGTCTTTGTTGTACAGGGTGTGATCTGATATTCGTTTAATACAGCGCGGACCTTCGATTTGAAGCTTTTTCGAACTTCGAATTTGAAATCTTCGATATAGGTAGTCTTCACTTATCTGCTATGGCAGAAACGGAGCAGGTAGGGTGTGATCTGATATGCCTGTAGTTTTCGTATTTTTCTTTTGGGTGTATTTTATTTACTGAAAGGGTTTGCGTGTCAGGTTCAGGTGGAGCAAGAGAGGAGGCTCAAGTATTTGGAGTTTTTTCAAGTTGCGGTGTTGAGGGCAACGGCGTGCTTGACGAGCTTGTACTGCTACGCAAAGGAAAATTCGGGTCCGTTGAAGGCGGGTGTGGAGACGGTGGAGCAGACCGTCAAGACTGTTGTGGAGCCTGTTTATCTCAAAATTCAGGGGATGCCCTCTGAGCTTCTCTATTTTGTCGACAACAAGGTTCCTATTTCGTTTTCTTTATTTTCACGTCTCATCTTTATATTGTGTTTCTGTCATTTTGGCACAACTTATTTTGAACTTTATTGTCTATTTGGGCACTGGCCAAAGGAGCTTTGTCTATTGCAGGGCTGAATCGCCATTTTTAAGAACAGTTTTGGTTCATTAGGTCGTTTTTCGCCCAGTTTTGGTTAATTTGCAGGGCATTTGAGTCAATGAACCGATGACCTTGTGGGACCGTGCTCAAGTATCCTTATTGTAGGTCCTAAGACTTATGTAATAACTCGTCCGTGTTACAACATGCTATTCTCTGAGTTCTGGTAGGCACTCCATTCTTCTATATATTAGAAGGAAGGGTGAATTCTCCCACTCAGGGTTCCTTATCTTTTTCCTTTTTATTTAATTTAACAATATTTAAGCCATTTTGAATCTTAGATAAGTTTTTGGCTCTTTGATAGGCAAGATTCCTTTTGGGCTTCTATGTTCAGTTTCTCCTTTTAGTTTAGCATGTCTCGTGCTTGATGCCCGCTTGGTAGCTACTATGGTGGGAAGACCTTAAACTGACTGCATCTTTATTTTGGGTTTTGAATGCCCCAAATAATAATAAAAAGTTATCTTCCGTTTTCTGTCAGCCACTCTGGCAAACTCGCTATAAGGTCACATTCATAGGTGAATCTAAGTCTTATCCCTCTGCCTTTTGAAAAGCTCACAAAAGTACCGAGTATACAGGTAGTTAATGTACAGTTTCTCATTTTGGTTGTTTTACAATGATTTCTCGGTCTTCTGCTAGTTTCTTCTCATTGTGACTTTGTTTGAGTTTTCTATATTATCAGCTATTGTTTCTTTGCATCAATTTATATAATCAGGAGAGGGCTATATATGTTTTAAGATTTTGGATCGCTGCAATTCCCTCCCATCTTCAAGCTACATGATACTTTGTTTTTAATGAGATTTAGGTTTGGTTTTTCTTTATGGTTAAACATACTTAACTCTAGGTAAGTAGGAAATAGAGTAGATAGATTCCACAGCAAGCTCAACTGTGTAGTTTTTGAGTCCAACTTAAGTTTGACCCATGTTTTATGAGTAGTAGTTGTCTTGTTTGACTTATGTTTTATGAGTAGTGGTTCACAAGAATCCATCTGTCTTGTTTGACCTATAAAACATATGATATGAGTAGTGGTTCACAAGAATCCATCTGTCTTAATAATTGAATAGTATGCTTACCACTTATTGCATGAGTAGTGGTTTGCAAGAATCCATCCTTCATGGGAATTGAATTGTACACTTTATTGCATGAGTGGTGGCTCACAAGTACCCATCTTTTATCTTTCATAAGAATGAATGCTAGATGTAGCACTCATTGCATTGAAACCCCGACCATCGAGTTACTACACAACTGTGACCCCAAACTTGTGCTCATTCCTAAGCTGTGAGCCTACCTTCTCACACCTCTGCTACCTTTCAGGAGGCATCTGCCTCAGATCCACTACCCACCTTGTAC
Source organism: Chamaecyparis obtusa (assembly GCA_027943335.1). Lineage (NCBI taxonomy): Eukaryota > Viridiplantae > Streptophyta > Pinopsida > Cupressales > Cupressaceae > Chamaecyparis > Chamaecyparis obtusa. Next base: position 717,306 of record BSBK01004155.1, on the reverse strand, counting down.
TCCTGTCTACCCTTGAACTATAAAAAGAAAGAAGTTTCAGATAGTTTCTTGTATAGTCTATGCGACCGGACTAGGTTAGGTATCCTTAGAAGATAAACTACCCACCTTGTAGTGGCGTGCCCTTAAACTATAGAAAGAAAGAAGTTTCAGATAGTTTCTTCTATAGTCTATGGTCATCCTAGGTTTGGCATCTTGAGACAAAAGAGTGGTATTCCACTCATTGCATCTAGGCGAGGTGATGATAACAGAGGCGAAGGGTGAAGTGATGGGCCTTGGGCCTCACCAGGAGGTGTACTGATCCAACTCAAGCTACCCCATGTGCAGAACCTTCAACAAAGTGTGTGCTTTATGAACCATTCATTATAGAGTCTCACTTTAGCTCTAGTTTTTCTTGTTCCTTATTCATCGTTAGCTCCTGAATCAAGTTTGATCTAATTTTTCATCTGTAATTTTTTTACTGGGGCTTGTTTGGTGGGTATCATTTCTATGAAAAGGCCATGAACTATGATTTAGTTTTGTGCATAATGTTTTCTAATGATTTTTGGATGGGCAGACTGCAGCCAGGGTAGAATTCTGATGCTCTGTTTCATATTACTTAGGCCTAATGAGTCAGGTTATAGTTTGCAGTTTGTATTGTTAGGAAGTTTCAATCCGAGTGTGATATGTTTGATTCTGTATTCGCAAGTTTTCATTCATATTATCTTGAGGAATATTTCTTCGCTCAACTTTCTGCTAAAATAGTTTGCATGGCAATTTCACTTCAATCATTAAAATTTGTTTTTTATGTTTAGGTCGATGATACAATCTGCAAGGTAGATGAGCATCTGCCTCCAACGGTAAAACAGATAACATACCGAGTGTACGACATAGCAAAACAAGCACCCAGTGTTGGAAGATCTGTTGTCAGCGAACTGCAGAGGAATGGTATTATTGGAACAGCAAGTCAAAAAACGAAGGTTTTGTACTCAAGATATGAACCTGCTGCCAAATACCTGTATGTTAAATATGAACCACTTGCCGAAGAATGGACTTTATTTGTATGGGACAAGCTCCTTAAGCTTCCATTGTTCCCCCAGCTTGTTCACGTCTTTATCCCAACAGCTACATATTTTTCCGAGAAATACAATCACATTGTCGTGTGTCTGGCTGATAACCATTACCAAATAGCAGCTTTCCTACCATTAGTGCCAGCTGAGAAAATCAAGAAAGCATTGGAGAGGAGTTTGGAAGCAAACTATGCAAGGACTGCTACCAGTTAAACATGAAAGCAATTGTGGCACTCTACCGTTATCAGGGTTCTTGAGTAGTAGAAAGGATATTCTCTGGTTTATGATTAGATAGTGGTTACCCCCATCTTAGTCTAGTTCAGAGCACTTCGTTTTCATTTCAGTGTTGGACTCTTCTTCAAATGGTTTGGAAAATCATGTATATTCTTAGTCTGGCTTGCGATTGATATACATATATTCAGAAACCAAATTTGGCTGCTACTTTGTGCCTTAATTATAACCGAGCATGAATCATATGTGAAAACCACCATACATTTTGTATCGAAAAATATTGATGCTAAGAGCAAATTTATGCTGTTATTAATTTGTATTACGGTATTGTGCCTTCTAAGAAGGTTATTGTATTCAGTTCTTCCACCTAAAGGATATTCTGTACAAGGAAATTAATGTGATATAGCAGTTACTGCAATATCTTTTGGAGTTAACTGCCATCGTAAGACATTGATTGGGAGGTTATATCTTTATAATTGGGCTATACTTCTTTTGGGGAGGTTATTAACTTGTGAGAATACAGATGAATGTAATGTGGTTGGGTGGTATTTTGGATCTGATGGATCAGTTTGCACATGGTTATCAAATTTAATGGAGTGTATCTCATGTTTTTTCTGAACAGTATGGTAAAAATATTTTGATTTAATGGTTGTCCTTACCAAGCATCGAACATAAATTATGTGTATTGAGTATATTGATTATTTTTGTGTTGGTTAACATTAATTTATGTGTATAGAATGCATCAGTTATTGTTGTGTGAATCTTTTAATGGTGTTAAGTGAGTTTCTTCTTTCCATAGTTGGAAAACTCGGACTCACTTCAGACTTGGAAGCATAAAAAATTGGACTCGGACTTGGGAAAAACTTGGGAAAGGACTTGGCAAAAGGAAAAAACCATAATTTAAAAAAAAAACGAAAAACAAAAAGTAATGCATTTAGAGAATATAAGAGCCATAATTGAAACATTACCCCCTACAGACCTGTTTTGAGGAATAACAAATAAAAAATGAGAAGAAAAGTTAAAGAAAAGTCAAATTTCAAATTTGACCGGCATTTTTAGTCTGCAGTGAGGGTCCATCTGCAGTCCTGAGCAAAAACTTGGGAGTCTAAGTTGAGTGTGCTAAAAAGTGGTATAATGAGATATTTGGGAGTGAAAATGTTTGTCAAGACATTGTATTTGGATTGTATGAGGCTTCATCAGAAGAAGGTGGGCACCAAGGGATGTTAAAAAGAGTTGCACAGAGAATAGAGGAAGGGGGAATGAAGAGAAGCAGCTGCATAGTGAATGAAGGCGCTGCATAAAGATTTGAAGGGGCAACAGATAGCAAGGAGATAGTCCTATCATATGGTGAAGAGAGGAGATCGATGGGAAATGGAAGAGGAGATGCATAGATTTAGATGAGTGCGCAGAGCAGATCGAGAGAGCTTGAGTTGCATATAAACCCAATTTGTGTCCAAGGGTGAGAGGCCATGGGAAAAAGGCCATGAATGTAATTGTTAGTTTGCAGATTTGAGGTGAATTTAAGTTTTTTATTGCTGCAATCTAATAGTTTCTATTGAAGCAGAGTGTCTCTAGGGAGTTTTGTGTTTGAGTTTGAAGGCAGGATTTGTTTTCCTCTTGCATCATGCATGGTGCGCATGTCTAAGCAAATTAGCTCATAAATTGAGAATCAGTTGTATTTCACTGGAAAGAGTTTTTTCTGACAATCTCATAGCATAGTCATGAAATATTCTGTCCTAGTCTAAAGGGAGGTTTTGTGCAGTGTGAAAAAGGAGTTTGCACCAACTATAGTGAACATATATTTTTATTGAATATGTGAGGTAAAGTAAAATGAGAGGAATTTTTTTCAAGATTTGTTGGGGACACTATCTCCAATCAATACGAACTTTCCACCCGGGAAGAGACTTGGACAAAGGCCGAAATCTCTTGCATAAAGTGAAATGTTAAGCTGCAAATTCATCATATACATGTTATAGAAAAATATGTTACGCCAAAATTAAGTATTGTAGATAGACAAGTATGGATAGAAAATTACGTAAAAGACAGATAAGTATGGATAGAAAATTGTGTTATGCTAGAAACCATACGATTGTTTGATCAAACCAGTGTTTCTGCAAGCTGTGTTGCAGGAAAACAATGGGAAAAGACCACACACAAAAGCCAACATAAAATCCACAACATTACGTATATAAAAAACAAGAGACCCAAAGAAAATCCAAAGATCTAGGGTCAGTATGATTCATAAGAGTAAATATCTAAGTTTAACATCACTCCTAGGGTCAGTATGATTCATAAGAGTAAATATCTATGTAATTGTATTTACTAACATCACTCCTAGGGTCAGTATGATTCATAAGAGTAAATATCTATGTTATATTGTATGAACTAACATCACTCCTAGGGTCAGTATGATTCATAGAGTAAATATCTATGTTATATTGTATGAACTAACATCACTCCATCAGTCCCAAATGCATAGAAAATTAACATACAACGTAAAGAAGAATGATAATACAAATAAAAGAATTTACTACAGATTTTATTCCTTGTATAGATGTACCTACAACATTGTAGCATGGGTCCTCTAGCTAAAAATGCCCAATAAAAATAAATAAAAATTTGGGTCAACATGGAAGAGGCTTAAATGTCTTACTGCTTTCCATTGTCACCCAATGCATAGAAAATTAACATACAACGTAGAGAAGAATGATAATACAAATAAAATAATTTAGTACAGAGCAGATTTTATTGATGTATCTTGTGATATCTAATTTACACTTTTAAATAGTATATTTATCCAAATTAAATATAGACAAATAAATTTGTTAATTTTTATTATTAATATTATTTTAAATTAAAAAAATTAATTTTATTATAAATTTCAATAGTATAGACCACTTACAATTATTTTCATAGTTCTGAAAATGACAATTTACCTATAAAAGATTCCCTTAAAAACTCCTTATTGAAGTGGTTCACAATTTGTCATATCTAGGTCATATTAATAGATAATTATTATTCTGAAAATGACAATTTACCTAAAAGATTCCCCTGAAAACTTCTTATTGATGTATACTCAAGTGGTTGAAAACTTGCCTTATCTAGTTCATATTAACATATAGTATATTTATCTATAAATAAATAAATTTGTCTATTTTCATCGCTACGTCAATTGACAGTGCGAAAGTGTAACCCTACGCAAAAGCTCTCGTGTTGAAATTCTCGCGCAATGAGGGCGGAGAAACTGTATGCCAGCCTGCCTGCTTAAACAACACAAACACGAACCTGTGTATTTCTATACTCGGCCTCGGTGCCTCGTAGCTCATCATTTCTCTTCCTGCAAACAATCATCAATTTATGAGAGAAAGTGATCATTATTTATCACCATGACCGTTACAAATGAGGAGAGTGATCATAATTCATGACTATGACCGTCACAATGGGAAAAATTGATCATAATTACGATGAAAAGAGTGACCATAATTCATGATCATGATTATGACAGTCACAGTGAGAAAAGTGATCGTAATTGATGATCACGATCGTCAAAGTGAGAGAGAGTGTGTTTTCCATACCGAGAGAGGCCGAGGCGGCAGCCGGTATGTCGGTCACCATCCTGCACAGTGCACAATAATAATACGTCGTTAGATATTTACAATGTTTACGTACCAGTGTAAGTATTCTCGATGCCTGGGATCGCTGGGGCTGGGCGCATCTGGGTCCGTCATGATCTGAAAACACATGTTAACTTTTAATTGAATGGAACGGAATAGAATGATCTCAAAACACGTGGTAGCTTTGAAATGAATTGAATGGGAATGATCTGAAAACAGTCAGCTTTGAATTGAATTAATGAATGGAAGATTTTAGTGACGAGACTAATCAGGTTATATGAGATCAAGGGATCACAGCCATAAGTTCTTTTTATATTTCTTTCAATGTCAGATCTTCTGTTATGGATCTTGATTAGAAAGCTATTAGTTTGATTTATCTTATTCTCATTAAGATGAATTCGTATTGATCACAGATATTTTCATACGCTGCTTCTAGTTTTGACTCCATTTGCATTTTTTAGTATCAACATTTCGGATTGAACTTTGTGATCTATCATCAGATTAGTAGAATGTTCAAGGAGATGAAAAAATCAACAACTTTCTTTGCAAGTTTGATCTTGAGTGATTCTAACTTCTTGCATTTCCAGCATAATTCCCTCCCATGAAGGGCTATAATTAAATTCATTAATTTTCCACAACCCATAGTAGTTGGTGTTGTTGCTTCTAGTTTTGATTGTGTGTGCATTTTTTAGCATCAACATTTCTGATCACACTCTTTGATCTATCATCAGGATAGTAGAATACTCAAGGAGATGAAAAATTTGCAACTTTCTTTGCAAGTTTGATCCTGAGTGATAGGATCTAATTGCTTGCATTTTCACCTCCTTGAGCATTCTACTATCCTGATAAGGGATCACAAAGTGTTATCCAAAACGTTGATGCTAAAAAATGCACATACAATCGAAACATGAAGCAACTACACCAATTACTATAGATAGTGGAAAATTAATGAATTTAATTGTAGCCCTTCATAGGAGGGAATTATGTTGGAAATGTAAGCAATTAGAATCGCTCACGATCAAACTTGCAAAGTAAGTTGCATATTTTTTCATTTCCATGAGCATTCTACTATCCTGATGATGAATCACAAAGTGTGATTTGAATGTTGATGGTAAAAAATGCACACACAATTGAAACCATAAGTAGCAACATCAATTACTATGGATTCTGAAAAATTAATGAATTTAAGAGTACTAGGAGTCAAGGGTATTCTAATAGTTGTGTATTCCTTGTGCATTTAACCTCCCAATTACTAATATTAAAAGAACCAAAAAATGATAATTAAAAGTCTATTAATAAGTTTTATTTGTACTAATAGATATTTAATTTATTTGATCTATTGATCATTTTAAAATTAAAATTTAATTTAATTTAAAAATAATTTACAAGATAAAAATGAAAAAAAAAACTTCTAAATCTAATTTTTAATTATTAATTTTTTTTATAAATATTTATTCTTAAATAAAATTTATAAGTTAATTGACATGTTCAATTTTTAGATATTTTTTCAATTTCCATTTTGAACCAATCTTCATTGCTTTTCTTTCCCTATTATTCATAATCAGTATAAATAAAAGCATGAGGATCATGGCAACACTCTATGTAAGAAAAGCATGACGATTAGAAAAGATTTTACATCTAAAATGTACAATCCACAAGTTTGCTTCATTCACTTATCCATGCCAAAATTGGCAAGTTATCCTTATTTGATGAATATGATTTGACAAGTTACTAGCTTTTTTTTCTTCATAATTGGCTCATTGTGCACCATTAGTGGGGCATTTGTGGACGACTATTATAACATTTGTAAGTAATGACAATTTTGAGTGCATGATTATTGGGGCATCTTTAAGTAGTATTTGGTGACACTTTGAAATGTCCATTTTCTGACCTTCTGATGCCTAACAAATTCTACAAGGAGTGTCATTAATATCCATCTTCTGATGCCTAACGAATTCTACAAGGAGTGTCATTAATATCCATGAGCCAAAAAATAATTTTTAAGTAACTAAGTTGCATACATAGACAAGAAAACAATTTTTTTTGTCAAAATCCGATATATAATTTAGATTCTGGAAGTGCATGAAATTAGCTATAATAGCTACTAAGAGAATAGATTTCCATAGTCCATAATCATAATGTTTTTGTTCTTGGATTCAACAATGGATAAATTTTTGCATCAACATTTCAAATCACACTCTATGATCCGTCATCAGTCCATCACCAAAATCATAGGGCTGAAAGAAGAAAATCTTGATGATAGATCATGGAGTGTGATCCGAAACATTGATGACTCTATGATCTATCATTAGTCCATCATCAAAATCAGAAAGATGAAAGAAGAAAATCTTGATGATGAATCATAAAGTATGATCCGAAACATTGATGCAAAAATTTATTCACACAGACTAATCCACCAATTAAAACATTATAACAACTACTCACCAGTTAAAACATTATAACAACTACTCATACAATGAAATGGACATGGAAGCTTCGTTACCAGAGTGTAGAAGGTGCGTAAGTCGTTGGGATCGCCACCAATTTGGACCCGAGGTTTGAGTTTGATGGCAGATGGCATGAATTCCCAGCCATTTTTGACTTGAGTGGTGGAAGAATAGGTGACGGAGAATGAAATGGGTGCTAGTGTGAAGGGGTCCAGCACATCTCCTATCACTCTTCCAGTCCTCAGTGGATCTCCAGACATAACTCTTTCTTATGCTCTCTTCTCTTCTCTTCTCTTCTGTATAGGCTCCACCATATAAAATGAAAACTTAGAATCATGAATGCCATCCAACCAATAATAAGCAAGTTAATGTGGCGAAATGTGGAAAAGTAAGTGAAGCCAAGTCCTAACTACTACACACCATAAAATTCTCAAGATTGGGAAATCACTCCATTAACAAGGCCCACATCACTTTGCCGACGTCCTTAACTAATCAGTCCTTCGACATGACTTTTCTCTTTAGAAATATCTTTCAAATTTTTTCATGGAGATTTAGATTGTGAGTGTGATAGTTTTGTAGAGGCATGAATGTTGTGAGGATATTAGTTTAACGAGGGCATTCACATAGTAGTTTAGCTATTCAATATTGGAGTATGTATTTATAAGCTGAAAATCTTTTTAGCTATGAGTTAAGGACTTAGGGATCCTTGGGTCTCTAGTGTATTGGTAAAATTGGATGGTTTCAAATAAGTCCACTAGAAATAAGATCTTGTTGAGTGTAAGGCTTTGACAACATAATGATAAAATATGTTTAACTACCTAATACTAGAGCACATGCCTATAGGTTGAAAACCTCTTTAGCTATGAGTTAAGGACTTAGGGACCTTTAGGCCTTTGGTATGTTAGTAAAATAGAATGGTTCCAAATAAGCCCACCACGGATAAGGTCTTGTTGAGTGTGAGGCTTTGACATTATAAAGATAAACTCTTTTTAAGTACCCAATACTAGAGCATGCGCTTATAGGCTGAAAACCTTTTGAACTAAGAGTTAAGGACTTAGGGGCCCTTGGGCTCTTGGTGTGCTAGTTAAGTTGAATGACTTTAAATGAACCTACCACAGATCAAGTCTTCTTAGTGTAAGAACTTGACATTATAAAGATAAGATATTTTAAAATAAATTGTGTTGTACATTTTCGACGTTTCAAATCACACTTTGTAATTCTTGATTAGGAAATGAAAACGATGTGATAAAAAATATCGAAAAAGCAAAAATATAGACATTGTTGTACATTTTCGATGTTTCAAACCACATTATGCAATTCTTGATTAGGAAAATGAATACAAATGTGATAGGAAATGTTGAAAAGTACAAGTATAAACAATTAGTATTCAGAAATTGAATTAAAATTCATAGACGGTAGGAAAAATAATACCTTTAATTTTATTGTAGTTTTTTAATAAATGTATCTAATCTAATTTTATATTTCAATTTAAAGAAAATAGTATACTGAAAAAAGTTGTAGAATGACCAACCTAGGAGATCAACAAAAGGGTTGTGTTATATTTTTATTAGATATCTCACTAAAATCAAATAATTATTTAGAAATTAGAAGGATTAAACATCAAAGAGTTAAGGTTTAAGAATATTTTCAGTTTTTTTGTATAATGATTATTTATAAATTTTGAGTGGTGGTAGATAAGTGTAGAGTTATTTACATTTTTCTCTACAATTTATTTATTTATTTTTAAATATAATAATTTAGTGTTTTGACTATATATTATTTAATTTTGCATCAATTTAAAGAAAATAGTACAATATTTAAAAGAAAAAAAGGTGGTAGAAAGTTCCATCCACTAGTTTAACAAAAGTGTTGTATTAGAGGTATTTACACTTTTATTTAAACTCACTTTGATATTTATTTATAATATAATGGTCTAATGTTTTGAACATATCCTATTTGACTTTGCATTAATTTAAAGAATATAGTACAATACTCACAAAAAATGGAAGGTGGTAGAAAGATAACACCTAGAGTCCAACAAAGTAGTTGTGTTATAGTTTTTAATTGGTTATTTGTTTGGAATTAAACAATCATTATGGAGTTACAAGGATTAATATTAGAGAGTTCAATGGTTAAGAGTTTTAAATTGACATGATGGTTATTATTAATTTTGAGTATTGATATATGAGTGTAGAGGTATGTACACTTTTCTTTAGAACTAACCTTGGTTTTTTTAATTTATAATATAGTAGTCTAGTGTTTCAAATATATCCTATTTAATTTTGCATTAATTTAAAGAAATATAGTACGCTATACACAAAAAAGGGGAAGTGGTAGAAAGCCATAGCCATGATTCTAACTAAAAGGGCGTGGCATAGTTTTTAGTTGGACAATTGTTTGAAATTAGGCGATTACTAAGAAATTAGGAGGACTAAACAACAAAGGATTCAATAGGTAAGAGTTTCTTTTTAAAATTTGCTGGTTATTTGATAATTTTCAATGTTGACATATATGTGTATAGGTATTTACACTTTTCTATAGAATCCACTTTAGCTTTTTATTTTTTATATAACAATCTAGTGTTTGAGTATATCCCAATTGACTTTGCATTAATCTAAAGAGAATAGTACAATATTTAAAAAAAGGATAGTGGTAAAAAGACACCTACAAATCCAACAAAAAGGGTTGTGTAGTAGTTTTTAGTTGGATATTTGTTTGAAATTAGGCAATTATTATGAAATTAATTAGCTTAAATATCAAATAGATCAATAATTAAATTTCTTATTTTAAATATGTTGGCTATTTATTAATTTTGGGTGTTGATACACAAGTGTAAAGGTATTTATGTTTTTCTTTATAATTCATTTTGGTGGTTTATTTAATATAATAGCCTAGTGTTTGAAAAAAATATTTTGTGTTATAATTGGTATTCATCCTTAACTAGAATTGAGCTTGAGTCCCCAATCCCCAAGAATAAGATCAAACCTTATTCTTCATGTTTGTAATCTTAGCTTTACCCATGCAACCCTAAACTTGGTTTAGGATTGCAAGTGAAGCATTAGCCTTAACTTAAATTTTGGCCAAGAAGAAACTTGACACAATGAGGATGCACATCGATTATAGAGCACTAAATAAGAAGACTGCAAAAATTCAAATACCCAATCCCCATGGTTAATGAGCTGATAGATAAGCTAGCTTCATGGAGCTATTGATTTTTTAAAGAAAGATCTTAGAATGGGCTTTTCCATTACATGAGAGTTCAAGAGGACATTCACAAGATAACCTTTTGGTGTTATTACTTGGACATTGTAAATTTTTTGTTATATTATTTAGTCTAACAAATGCTTTAATAAAATTTCCTATCTTTTATGAACCAAACTTCTGCAAGCAATCAAGAAAGTTCATCCTTGTATTCTCTGATGAGACCTTGATCTAGATCAAAACATGGGAGGAGAAACTAAGAAACATTGATAAGATGTTGGGAATTTTGGAAGAACAAATGCTACTTTCCAATGAGTCATACTTTGAGCTCACTGTGACAAAGATTTTGCATCTAGATTGCATCATTAAAGGAGTGTAGGCAAACACAAAAGATTAAATAAATTTAGGATTAGCCTCTATTGAGGACCTTGACTTAGTTGTACAGATTCCTTATCCATTACAACTACTACATGCAATGCAGTAAGGGACTCTCCTAGCTAGCCACACCCTCAATTGACCTAACAAAGAAAGGAGCTTTTGTATGGACTAAGAATGTATAACAAGCATTTAAAAATTTAAAAAAGGTAATGAAATGGTGTCCAATGTTAGAAAATTTAATTTCACTCTTCCTTTCACATTGGAATGTGATGCATTAGGACAAGGAATTAGGGTCATGTTCATGCAAAAAAGCACCTGATCACCCTTGAGAGTCAAAATCTCACAAATTTAGAAATATTTTTTTCCATCTACGATAAGGAAATCATATTCATCATACACATTCATTGGTTGAGTTTAGACAATACTTGGTTGGAGACTAATTTGTGGCAAAATTTGATCACAATATTTTAAGATATTTGATCAATTAAACTGATTTAAATAAATGATAGTAAAAGTGGTTGAGAAAGCTCCAAGCATATAATTTTGATATTGAGAATGCCAAAGGAAAGGAGAATGGTGTTACTTATGTGCTATCCAAAAGGCCATTTTTTTCATTTCATATCCTAGATCTTCATGGATTGGAAAAACAAAATCGTGAGAGTATGCCAAGAATCTATTTGTTATTGATGTGTTGGAACCTAGAAGTTATCAACTGAAAATTACATTGTTTGCAATGAATTTAGTCTCTATAAGAGACGACTCTTCTTGGTGTTGAAATGAAGGATGAAAGAAAAATATATGGGAAGTTAGTGATAATGCTTTGTTGGGCTGCCTTGGGTATCTTAAAACCTACAAATAGATCAAGGAAAGATTCAGATGTAATGGACTAAAGGATTATGTCCTCACCCATATCAAAGAATGTGCTATTTTTTCAAAGGAATGAAAAATAGAACAAACTTTCCCAATGGGGCTTTGATATCCCTTGCTAATCTTAGAGAAGAAATGAGAAAGTATCATGATGGATTTCATCATGGGACTTTACGTATAATCTAAGGTACTATGTGACTATATATATATTTTCTAAATAGTTTACTAAAGTATACAAATTTCTTTTCTATCTCTTCAATTTTCAAGCATGGCTATATTATTCTTCATAAAAGTGATGAAACTCCATGGATTACCCAAGATAATAAATGGTCATAGGTAAACGACTTCATGGGATTGGTTTGGTAGAGATTTTCCTTTTGGTGAAATTCAAGCTTACTTCCAACTCCAATTACAACTTGTAGATATATGACCAAATTACTATTGTGAACAAATGAGTGGAAGGTTACTTGAGAAATTATGTTGCTAATGAGCAAAATATTTGAGTCAAATGGCTTTACTTAGGAGAGTACTATTACAATACCACCTACCAAATGTCAATTAAGATGATGTCATTCATGGCTTTATATGGGTTATCAATCTCATTTTGGTGGATATCACCTTACCAACAACAAGCAACGTGATTGAACATAGTCAATACATTCTAAAGTCACTTAAGGAGAATCTCCAACTGGCTTGAAACCAACAAAAGATGTATGTAAAAGTTCAAAGGATCAAGAGAACATTTGAGATCATATTTTTTTTAAAAAAATATAGTATACTTGAGCAATATTAACTGATGACAAGTGTCATCAAGAGGCCATTGGGGATTTCCAGATGGTTGATTCAGATTCCTCTGATGTTTTTAGATGACGTATGCTCGTATTATTGTGGAGGTTGATGTATCTAAGGGTCTCCCTGAGAAGATAGCTTTGGCTTCTTCAAAGGGATCTTGGACCCAGAATCTAGATTATGAGGGTATTCCATTCAGATGCAGGAAATGTCACAAGACTGGTCATCTTACTGCGCGATGTTTATTTGATAAGGCTAGATCGAAGAAATCACCTTCTTGATGGTTGGGGGTTTTTTACCACCATTATACAGTTCGAAAAGTCTCCAAGGATGGGGGTGTGTCTTCTTGCTGTCCATAGACTGATTATACTTTGGATGGTGCTACTGATGCTGTCTCTGATGCTACAAATGCTGTCTCTGATGTGACTTTGGTTCAGAATGTAAATGCTGCCCCTTCTGGTGATATTTTTTCTATTTATGTTCAGACATTGATGTTGTCTCTGGTTCAACTGTCTTGTCTACTGATGTTGTGGATTTTTCTGCCCATGTTTTGCCTGGGAGGGTTTTGGGGATTGGTGGTGCTATCCTTGTCCCTTCCATGGATGCTGATGCTGCCTTCTCTTTAGTGTGCTCCTCAGGTTTATCTTTGGATTGGTAGAAGGCTACTGAGAATGTGGAGGATGGGATGGACATCAGTTAAAGGAAAAAAAGTCAAATTCTCCAAACCTTCATTTGATATGTCTTTATGTTCTCACAAGGATGGGCCAAAATGTAAATCTTGATTGTCCTTTATTGTGGTTAGCTGCGCTGGTTTTTGGTCCACTTGGAGGGAACTATGGTTAGATCCTATGGTTTGTTTGGTGGTGTTCCACAGTTTTTTTTATGGGTCTTTCAATGCTCTATCTTTCTTTTCTCTTTGTACAAGGTTTCGGGGTCCTTTCAAAACCTATTTTTACTTAATCAAAACTAATGACAAGTGTGACAAAAAAACTCAAATCATGTTTCTATGGACCTTATAGAAATTTGAGAAGGATTTATAAAGTGGTCTATGGCTTGAGACTACTTGAGGGAAGCAATCCAACACATTATGTTTTTCATATGCTCTAACTCAAAAAGGTGTTAGACAAACATATATAACGCTTGACGAGTTGCCATTGATTGATGAAGATAACAATTTTTTTTAATTTTTTTGATGTAGTCATGTTGATGTAAGAGAGCTGAAGTTGAGAAATATAAACACAAAGGAGTACCTTATTTGATGGGCATATTTTTTGATCGAGGATGCAATGTGAGAAGGCCCACATATTTTGGGGCATTTGAACCTACAATTGGTTGAGGACAAGTAATTTGAGTGGATAAGATTGTCATGTCTTATTTCTAGTTAATCCAAGTGTGAAGAAATTAGGTTTGAACATATGTCTTTCATGTTTCTATTTACTGTGTGATTTTTTGAACCTGATTATGTCTTTTATTTTGACTCCACTCTTCCCTTATTCCTTCATAAAGTTCAATGATTCTCCATCTCGTCAGGACTTCCACTTGTCACCCACCTCACCATTGTATTTGTTGGAATTCTGCATCATATCATTCATTTTTCTTGACTATTGACACTTCACCCTTTAGTTGAGTCTTGTGCATGGTCGACCCTCAATCACCAATACTTTTGCATATGTTTTCCCTCTTAACTTCTTAACACATGTTATACTATTTCCAATAGTCAATTTTCGACGCCTTGCTCATAACCACTATTCAATTGGAAGTCACAATTATTCTTGGTGAATGACCTATTTTATTTGTATAGGATACATATGAATGATGAGCAATTATTTTTATTTTGGTTGATCAACTACATTTAAACAACTCCTTTCAAAATCTATTTTGAGCACTTGTGTTAAAGTGTGTCTGAATCCTATGATGAAAACCGTATGATTTAATACTTGATGATCTCAAATAAGGTTTGTATAAGCTTCATTGGACATAAACATCCATCCACATCAATTTGTTTTAATTAACCATTTCTATTAGTATGAATTGTTAATTATACATATTGATATTGCAAACTATTTGAGTGTTATATATTCATTCTTGTAACAAGACAAAGATCAAGATTTATACATATTATTTTCTATTCATTATAATAATAAGATTGTGAGTTATTTCCATCATTTTCTTTTCAAAATGTAATAATTTTTTTTGATACATAAATAATAATTTTTAATTTAAGTTATCTAAGATTTGAGAGAATATTAGGTCTGATAGTGTTGTTACTCAAACAATAGTGCTTGAGGAAGTTTAAGAATTAGATTTGCCTTATATTTTGGCCCATGATATTACAATTCATCTATCTTTTCTACGGACGTGACTATCCTCTATATAAAATGCACTTTTGAAAATGTGAAAAACACCATAGATTTTTTAAAAGTTTCAACATTTGTTCTTCATGATCTACATCCCATGTGCTATAAATCCACAAAAAAATTGCTAAAAAAAAAAGTGTTTTTGACATTTTGTAAATTTTGTCAAATTTTTTTCTCTTTCTTTTGACAATCTTCACCAAGCCATTAAAGACGTCATCTATTCTAAAGGAGCCTCCCTCTCCTCTCCATATGTCCTTGACCTAGATGATACCCATGAACTTGGGCTACTAACCAATCTCCCTAAACACAAAACTCAAAATGCACAATAACTTGTATCATATAAGAGAAAAGGTTATCTGATACCAAAAAAGGGATTGAAATCCATCTCTACTTGAGAAAGAAATAGTAAAGAGTGCTAGTAAACCTACAAGCTCTAATTAAGGTATAGAATCACACTACCCTCCCTGGAAGGCATGGTATAAGGGTCTTGGGTAAGGAGGACTCGGTCCTAATTACCGACTTAGAGGTGGCTCATAGAGAAGAGTATCCCAAGTCTCAGTCTTGTGATATTAGTCATGCCCTCAATGATTGAACCTGTGATTATGGTCTCCCCAAGTGGGGCTTTCAAACTCCCTAGTACACTTGAGAAAGTTTAGAAGGCCCATGATACCTTGCACTCCTTTACTAGCCACAACTAAGTAGATAAGGATGAGAATTAATTCCCTAACCAATTCTATGGGCTTCTCCCTGACTTCAGAGGTGATGAATTATCCACTCCTAAGGAGTTTGAGGACAGGGTAAGTTGGAACTTGATTTTGATTATAAGTGGGATACAATGCCATATATAGGTAACTCTAATGCGAATGCTTTTTATTTTACTATGAAGGAGCATGGATCTAGGAATACTAAGGAAATAACTAGTCCTAAAAATAAATAAATAGGTAGAAGGGACAATTCCTCCTCATTGGGGGCTAAACAAATTTTTGAATTGAAAAGAACAAGAGGCATACCTAGTGGGACTATTGCTAGCAAGGTAGTGAGAAGATGATGTAAAGGACAGCTGCCCAAATGTTAAAATACATTTAGGGCTCCCACGGATGTTGAACATCCAGTTTTGTCAATGGAGTTGAACTGCATCTCATAGAATATTAGGGTCTAGAGTCCCTTGATAGGAAATATATTGATAATAGGTTAGGGCTCATAGAAACCTTTATTTTATACTATTGCAAGAGCTTAAAGCTGTTGAGAAATAGCTTCATTCGGATTGAAGCATATGATACATTATGAGTAAATTAATATATACATATATATGTTAGAATGGAATATATATATATATATATATATATATATATATATATATATATATATATATATATATATATATATATATATATATATATATATATATATATATATATATATATATATATATATATATATATATATATATATATATATATATATATATATATATATATATATATATATATATATATATATATATATATATATATATATATATAATCACATTTATATAAATATGATATTGAACTTATTATTAATATATTGTTGACTGTCCAAATGGTAGAATGATGATTTCCATTATTGTACTGAGTGTATCGAAACATATTCGATGCTTATCCACTATGTTAATGTCGATACCCACTATATTATCGATATCAAAACATGTATCATATATTTGTTAAGGCATGATCATTATATCAAAATTTTATGTTTACATGGGGTCATGACCCTATGTGGCATAAGCCATGCATAATCATGCCCCTACATAAACATAACCCTTCAGTGTGATATATATAATTGATATCGATGCTTGTTGTGGAAGATAATCAATTACAGTGGAAATTACAATACCACAACAAGCATATGGTATTAATATTAACTTCAAACAATATTAATATTTATCAACTTCAACGATACTATATTAACATTCAAACTGAGATAAAGTCTGAAAATAATAATAATAATAATGAATATTATTTTTTCTCTATCACTGATCCATATTCCTTAACATGGTATCAAAGTCTAACTGATAGATAATTATAAAGATAGTGAAATTTTGATTCAGAATATCAGACTTACACTTAGAATTGAAAGAAGAACAATCATGGTGAATGGGGTTAGAGTGGAGGATAGACTTGAAGGTGCTTCCAACTCTGTCTCATGGAAAATCCGAATAATAACAATTCTTCAAGAACTTGAATTGGATTCATATATAGAAGAAGACAAAAGAATGCCCGAAGATGAACTAGAGAAAACATGGAAAAGACGCAATAACAAGGCTAAGAAGATAATTATTGATGTTGTTAAAGATCACATTCTTCCAACCATAGCTAAATTAGCAATGACTTATGAAGTGTTCGAAACCGTCCAAACTACATATGATATCAACAATGCATTATTGGTCGACTGTTCCTACCTAAATTGAAAGATCAACTTTCTACTATTGGAAATAATGTAGATGATCTAAAACTATCCCTAATTTCCCTTAGAGGGTTACCAATCTCTTAGGAATCTTTTATCTAATGCATTAGTGGTCGACTGTTCCTACCTAAATTTGATCAACTAAAAAACAATTGTACTCAAGAATAATCTCAACTAATCTCAAGAGGGATTGGTCCAAATAAAGAGGGAGAAATTCAAGCACTACATGCTAATACAAATAACAAAGGAAAAAAGAAGTTTATACGAAAAAGAGGAAATAATAACCAACATTACAAAAACAAATATCTTTCTAAGGTCCATTGCTATAGGTGTGATGAGTTTGGTCACACTCACATGTTATGTCTGGAAAGGAAGAAAGCTCAAGCAACCATAGCTGAAGTCAAAGAAGTGGAGAATTCTCTATTCTTCTTAGCCTTATCAAGTGAACTAAACTCAGATAAAAGAACTTGGATAATCGATAGCAGAGCATCAAGACACATAACCGAATGTAGAGACTAGTTTGAAACTTTTGAAGGACACTCAACTGAAGAGGTCACAATTGGAGACAATTCCACCTATCCTGTGAAAGCAATTGAGACCTGTTCGATTAAATAAAGAACTTGAGTTACATTGCAATTAAAAGATGTTCTATTTGAACCTGAGTTACATACATATATATAAATATGATATTGAACTTATTATTAATATATTGATGACTGCCCAAATGGCAGAATGATGACTGCCATTATTGTACCGAGTGTATCGAAACATGTTCGATGCTTATCCACTATGTTAATATCGATAA
The DNA here is from genome assembly GCA_027943335.1 of Chamaecyparis obtusa. Taxonomy (NCBI): domain Eukaryota; kingdom Viridiplantae; phylum Streptophyta; class Pinopsida; order Cupressales; family Cupressaceae; genus Chamaecyparis; species Chamaecyparis obtusa. Next base: position 699,126 of record BSBK01004155.1, on the reverse strand, counting down.
CCACTATATTATTGATATGGAAACATGTATCATATATTTGTTAAGGCACGATCATTATATCAAATTGTTATGTTTACGTAGGATCATGACCCTACATGGCATAAGCCACGTATGATCATGCCCCTATGTAAACATAATCCTTCATCATGATATATATAATTGATATCGATGCTTGTTGTGGAAGATAATCAATTACAGTGGAAATTACAATACCACAATAAACATACGATATTAATATTAACTTCAACAATATTAATATTTATCAACTTCAGCGATACTATATTAACATTCAGACTGAGATAAAGTCTGAAAATAATAATAAATAAAGAATATTATTTTTTCTCTATCACTGATCCATATTCCTTAACAAAAGTGGTGCAATTTGCTCTTGATATTAGCCTGAAATGCATTTGGAAGTATGTTATCTATTTTAATACAAAACACAACAAAGGTAAGGGAGGAGCAACTATTTTAATTATCTACAAATGCATCCAATAAGTTGTTAGATGGGGATGCACTCCTTGCAATAGAGTTGTTTGGGTTATCCTTAAACTCAATGATAAGGAAACATGGGTTTGTTTTATATATGCCTCTAATGACTACAAAGAAAGAATTGAGATGTGGAAATGGTTATCTAAGCTGGAGGATGTCGCCTAGATTTTTGGAGGTGACTTTAACATAATGGAAAGCCCCTCCAACAAAGTAGGAAGCTCTAAGTTTGAATGAAAAGGAGAGGATAGATTATTTTGGAACAAAATGTTCAACAAGCTTAGATTGGTAGACCCACTAGCTGTAAAGAAAAATGAAGGCAAGAATATCTAGTATACTTGGTGTAATTATCATCAAAGTACAAAGATGATTTATAGTAGGTTGGATAGATTTTATGACAATAAGGATGTATTGCATTTTAATAAGGACTCTAATGGAGGTAGTGTCAAGGTTATACCCTACACTCTCTCAAATCATCACCCTATTCATACTGTCATATCCTTTTACAATACCCCACTTGAGCCTCATAGAAAGAGAGATACATTTGCTTTGACCACCATCTTGTTACTTGATGAAGATATTTTACAAGATGTGAAAATTATTAGGTTTTTCAACAAAGGAAACCTAGTACTACATAATGCTAGGGATAGATGGGTTCTAAATGTCAGTAGTAGGATGGGACTATTTCAGATAGTAGGAAAGAAGAAATCTAAAGATTTGAGGAAATTGGAGGCATATTTAAATAATGATATTTTCAAGGTAGATGAGTGTATCCAAGAAGATCCTACTTTAATATTGTTTCCAAATATTCCCTATGACAAGTTAGAGACTGTTTGAGGAAGGTACAAAATGTTAAAATCATGGGATATAAGACTAGGTAAAATAAGAGCACAAGAGGTTGACAAAAAATGGAAAAACATTGATAATCTGAAATCCAAGCAAAAACAAAACCAAGTCATAGTGCTCGTTGCACTGATTCTGGAACTATGTTCGGTTCTAAAAATAGAGTCCGTATGCAAAAGTTATGGCCAGTGAAAGTTGATGCACAAAAGGGTTGACTCGATGATGTCAACATGGTGACATGTTGCCCAATCATCATACGTATATTAAGTTGGAACAATCATGATTTGACATGTGGCACAGTGACATGGCAATACAATCAACAAGCATAGTTGGCAGTTTGATGCGGTGGCCCAGTTAGGACTCGACACATGTCATGATGGTTAAATATAATATGCCACGTGGACCACTGATTGGGTGCCACATGGTACCCCTAGCTTGGAGTGGCTGCAATTTGTTATTTAAAAAAAATAAGTTTTGGAGGGGGTCAAACCCATGACCACCCACTTCTGAATATTTTGCTCCACCAATGGACCACATAAGGTGAGTTTTACTAATAATAGCCTTCAATTTCTTTTACTAACTATGTAACCAAGTTATTTTGGAATGTGGTCAGTGGGGGTTGAACTGCCGACCTCCCAACTCACTAGAATAACTGCTCACAATTAATCTGTTAAATGATTTTAGTTTTTAAACGATGCATGGTTTATTTAGCTCTTGTTCAAAGCTCGAAAATATGGAAAACAAACATTATTTGTTTGTTAAATATGGGCATACATTTTTTTTTTTGTAAAAAATGTAAATTGTGTTTATCCCTTATAAGACTTATATGGGTTTAAACCATTTATAGCTAAAATTTTGTATAAAATGGGGATAGGGCCTTTTGAAAGGAAACCAGGATTCTTGGGGAAGGAAAGACTTGGAGAGAAATTCTCTTGGTGAAGGATTTTGGAAACTCTTTTGTATTCTTGCATTCTTTGTAAAAACTCTTGGATAGTTTATTTTCTCTTAGTAAAGGGTTTGGAGTGAGAGTTATTAGAGAGTTCTGTGAGCTAAGTAGTCTCTTGTGAGAAAAATGGAGAGATAAGAACTTAACGAGTCCTTTGAGAGAGTTTTAACGACTTCTAAATCATTTGTAAAGGATTGATGCTTATTTTATTCATGTACTCTAAGAGAGAGAGAGAGAGAGAGAGAGAGCTTAATTTCTTAGTGTTGTAAAGGTGACAAAGGACCTAGGCATGAACATGTTGTCAAATAGATTCTATCATTACAACATGTGGAAGCAGAAAGAGCCTGAAGTGCTACAATTTTCCTTGGAGCATATTGCAACTCAGTGAAAGACCATGGTGATGTACAAAAAGTTTGCATCATAATAACCGCAATGATCCAACGATTTTGTGGATCTGGAGATGTAGCCAGAATTTGGTGAACTCCATTATCAAATCTCTGTCTCTCTTTTCCCGTTGCATAATTTTTTCAGTTTATTTATTTTCCTGCATGTTATGTGATTATTTTATTTTTTCACAAGAAACATCAATTTCAATCTTAAATTAAATATGTATCCTAGTGAATCTAATAGTTGCTAAGTGATTCATAGCAAGGAGTTTACAGATCACATCCAGATAGGAGATTAACAAGGAGAAATCATATTTATTTTTCTTCAACACCAACCCAAAGATAGAAATAAAAATCAGAGATATTTTGACTTTAACATTGGAAAATTACCATGCAGATGTCTAGGTTTACCTTTGGACAAATGAGGCAAAGAAAACCATCTCTAGGACCAAGTGTTGTCTAAATTAGATAAAAAATTCGGAGTCCTGGAAAGGAAAATGGATCTCTTTAGCAGGGAGAGCTACAATTATTAAATATGTGCTACATGTCATTCTCATATATCTAATAAACTCCAACACTCTTCCTATCAGAATCAAAGAAAAGAAATTATTAAAAAATTAAGAACCTTTTTTTGGCAAGATATAACTGAGAAAATAAAATTGGCTATGATAGATTGGGAAAAAATTGCAAAAAAAATATCCAAGAGAAAAATAAAGCCCTGGGAGAAAAACTTGTTTGGAAAATGTAAAAAGACCCCAACCTAAAATGGCTTAAGATACTACAATACAAAAAAATTAAATGGGGAAGACCCAATAAGCATTTTTAGAAAAAATCATCCCCCAAAGGGTTCAAGGGTCTTGAACTTCATATTAGAATGTAGACATGTCATCATCACAAGTTTATCTTGGGAGATTGGGTCAGGATATCGAACCCTCTTTTGGGAGGACTGATGAGGAGGTTACCCCTCTATAGACTCATTAGTAAAAAAAACCAAATTAAGGAAACCTTAAAAAGGAATTGGGGAAACCTTGTAAAAGATTATATTGAGATCCCAAATGGTAATGCTTCTTTAGGATGGAAGTAGAAATCAGTAACTGAATTAAATATTCCAAAAGAGGAACAAATCAATTTAAAAGAAATGTTACAGAAAATAAAGATAATAATTATAAATTGAAAAGATAGACTAGTGTGGTTTAAGGCTAAAAATGGTGAATACAATACAAAAGATGGGTATAAGCATCTTATGGGTAGGCATACTTCCTCTAAATCCCAACTTCCATTGCATCTATGCTAAAATAAGCCCTGTCTCCCTAAGGTGAGAATGTTTGCATGGGTTGATCTTCAAAAAAAGATTTTAACAATAGATTGGTTTACTAAGATGGGCTACCATGGCCTATCTAGATGTACCCTATTTGAGAAAAGTGAGGAATCTGTAGACCATATCCTGATTAATTTTGACTTTGCAAACAAATGCTGGCAATGACTTAATAATAAGCTGGGATGGAAGAAAACTCTACCAAATGACATTTTGAAGCATTTGAACAAAGCTAGCCCAATATCAAAGAACATAACACTTATGCAAATATATGGATTGTTTCCCATCTATACTAATCTGGGAATTGTGGAAAGAAAGAAATTGTAGACTACTCAAGGAAAAAAATATAGAGTGGGAACAATTAACAAATAAGATTGCGGCAACCATTGCAGAAGTGATCAACACCAGGAATCGGAATAATCAATCAAACAATAGGAGGTTTGCCTATTAGGATGAGAAGATTAGAAATCATTTGAATGGCCTAAAGATTCCTCCTTTTATTGGATCTAGGAAGGAAACAAATAATCAAAAAAGGCAAAAAAGGGATGATTGCAAGTGGGTTCCTCCAGAGATAGGATGGTTCAAATTAAATTTTGATGGTGGTTTGAGGGGCAATCCAAGTGTTGCTGGAATTGGTTGCAACATTCAGAAATGGGAAGGAGTAGAGATTGCATGGATAGAAAGATCAATTGGAGAAGAGATGAATAATTATATAAAATTCACTACTCTTGTAGAAAGCTTATTATTCTGAAAGATTTACAATTGGAAAAGATAGATATTGAAGGAGACTCAACATTATTTATAAATGATTTAAGGAAGATCTCAACTCCCAACTGGATCTTGAATGACATCCTCAAAAGAGCAGTGGACCTTCTAGGACACTTCAAGAAACATCCCATCAACCATATTTACAAAGAGGGTAATGGTAAGGTAGATAGGTTGGCCAACTTGGGTGCAAATGAGGCCTTTTTATAAAGCATAGGTTGACACTAATCTTTCTATAGTTAGCTTCATATGATAAACCTTCTCATTGTCTCAGTAGGTTCTAATAGGCACAATATTCTTGATCAAATTAGAATAAACCCTTACAGAGGTCGAAGCTATTGAAGTTTCCTTTATAACACCTAGAAGATATTCCATAAATTGAACATAAAATTTCATATTTCGCAAACCCCAAAATAGTAGGTTGCGAAATAGCGAACTTGTCACTATTTCAGTGTCTTATACATATATTGTGAAACAACAAACTTGTCCCTATTTTGTGAAAGATGGGTCCCATTGTAGAGAAATAGTGAAATTTTGCTATTTGGTGGAGGGTACCTTTAATTGCAACGAAATAATGAAATAGTCATTATTTTACAAGTGGTGATTTCTCTCGTGGCCAAATGATGAAAAGTCACGATTTCACCGGAGGCAAATTGTGACCTGGAGACTTGACGAAAAGTTTAATTAGCTGGTGACTTGGCGAAAAGTTTCTATTTCTCCCTTTCATATTTGTTGATAAGTGCAATCTGTTTGTATGATTGGGATGATATGCGTTGTAGTGTAGAGACTAGGTGAGCATGATTTATAAATAAGTTTGGATCATGGTAGTCTGTAATGTACTTTGGAATGATTATAATTATGCTTTCTATTGCAGGGGATTGATAAGTAAGGAATTTTAAGTTGTAATTATAAATAACATAGTGAGAAATCTATCACTAACAAGGTCAGCAAGAATTTTGGAGGTTGACTTTAAATTATGTATAGGTATAGGATTAAAGGTAGATCTCCATAAGGTTTCTTATAGGTCACATGGCAGGAATAATGGAATCAAAAAGTGAATTTGTAACATATTCCTTATATATGTAGAAATGGGTAACTATCCCATCTGTAATTTGTATCTATCCTGTAACTATCTAACAGGTTGAATGTAAAACTTTGTGACTCTATATTTTTATGTTTTGGGCAATACCAGAGGTTTTCTTCACCTGACTCTTTCCTACCAGTGCCCATTTTGAATCGGGTTGTACAAATTTTTAAGAATTAAAAAAATAAATCAGCTACGACCTATCACCTAAAAAAAATTAAAGGTCAATTTTTGATGCAGTGCAAGGTAGGAGGACCCCCGATGGAGATGTCCTAGGCCCCAGCAAATAACCACACAATAGAATATAATAACAATACAGAGATATAGATCCACACAATGCCAATACTCATAATAGAATCATCATATTTTCATCCAACATGCCCGGCTGTAAGGCCTTCCGGGTTACGGCCAAATACAATGCAATTACAATAGAAAATCCAAAAGATCTCACAAGATCCAAACCAAACCCTAGCTAGCCCAGATCCACACACTGGTAGGAACCCCCAAGGAAGATCTAAACTTGTGCTCGCAAGCCCACCAAGCAATCTCCTTGTTTCCCAAGCCGCAGCTACTAGCTCTCCTCAAAACTCACTCCACATCCACCTCCTCTTCTCCCAAGTGGATGAATGAATGCCTAAAGACTTCCCCCACAACCCCTACTTATACCAATCTAAGCCACAAGTCGGCCCTGAGAATAAATTAAATACAAATACCGAAATTAAATGCCACAAGTCGGCCAACAACAACAATTAAATGTCCAAAATAGATGTCTTAGTAAAATCACGATATCTCCTAGCTCTGGATGAATTAGAACTCATGCTTCGAACCGTAGGTAGAAATATAGGCCCTCTTCAATTCCTAAAATTTTCAGTCTCTAACTCTTTATGGAAAAATACTTATAAGGCCTGAAATAGGCACCAAAATCCCAAGCAAGGCCGAGCTCCTCCTAGGCCATGCTGAGAAACCAAGACCATTAAATACATCAAAACCAATTACCCAAGACCCAAGTAGGTTTATCCAACTCTACCAAAACCCTCACATATGAAAATAAGTCCACATGACTACATCAAATCTCCCAAACATGCAGGATAGCCAACTACCCTGGGATGCTCCTGCATCAGACTCCCCAGGTGCGAAAAGAAGTATGCCTCATACTTTGACGCCAGATGAAATATCTGCAACCATCTTCATCTTCACCAAAGGCTTCCACTCCAACAGGGACAATAGAACCAACATGCAAATCACCCAAATCTGCATCCATCTGTCAACCACTAGAATCTCAACCATCCAATCAACATGCTCACTCCCAGGAACAAACTGAACATAGTGACTCACCAATATTCTCTGTAGCAGATCACTACCAACAACAACAATATCCTCAAACACTCAGGAACAACCTTCACTCTAAAAAACTCCACCCAAAGTCCTGGTGCAAACTGCCTCACATTCGGCGCTCTGTCCACACACTCAGGAACAACTGTGCTCTGATACCACTTGATGCAGTGCAAGGTAGGAGAATCCCCAATGGAGATGTCCTAGCCCCCAAAAAATAACCACACAATAGAATATAATAACAATATAGAGATATAGATCCACACAATGCCAATACTCATAATAGAATCATCATATTTTCATCCAACATGCCCGGCTGTAAGGCCTTCCGGGTTACGGCCAAATACAATGCAATTACAATAGAAAATCCACAAGATCCAAACCAAACCCTAGCTAGCCCAGATCCACACACTGGTAGGAACCCCCAAGGAAGATCTAAACTTGTGCTCGCAAGCCCACCAAGCAATCTCCTTGTTTCCCAAGCCGCAGCTACTAGCTCTCCTCAAAACTCACTCCACATCCACCTCCTCTTCTCCCAAGTGGATGAATGAATGCCTAAAGACTTCCCCCACAACCCCTACTTATACCAATCTAAGCCACAGGTCGGCCCTGAAAATAAATTAAATACAAATACCGAAATTAAATGCCACAAGTCGGCCAACAACAATAATTAAATGTCCAAAATAGATGTCTTAGTAAAATCATGATATCTCCTAGCTCTGGATGAATTAGAACTCATGCTTCGAACCGTAGGTAGAAATATAGGCCCTCTTCAATTCCTGAAATTTTCAGCCTCTAACTATTTATGGAAAAATACTTATAAGGCCTGAAATAGGCACCAAAATCCCAAGCAAGGCCGAGCTCCTCCTAGGCCATGCTGAGAAACCAAGACCATTAAATACATCAAAACCAATTACCCAAGACCCAAGTAGGTTTATCCAACTCTACCAAAACCCTCACATATGAAAATAAGTCCACATGACTCCATCAAATCTCCCAAACATGCAGGATAGCCAACTACCCTGGGATGCTCCTGCATCAATTTTTTTTTGTGATTGGTAATATATTACAATTAAAAAATTGATGAATATATTTTATTTTGAAATTAAATTGTAAGGTACTTTTTTAGTACTAATAGGTCATATTTTATAATTATCAGTGTTAGAATTAAATTTTTAGCATGAATACTTAAATAATATAGTTTTATTCACCTTTTACATTTTTATAGGTTTTATTTTATTTTAAGTTTTTAATGTAAAATCTACATTTTTTGCATTAATAAGTTTTTAAGATCCATAAATTGGTAATGCAACTACAACTAATCTCTCTCTCTCTCTCTCTCTCTCTCTATATATATATATATATATATATATATATATATATATATCTTCTTCTCTCTAACTCTCCTCTCCCTATATACTTTTCTACATCTTTATCTTTCTTTTTCTATCTTTATCTCTCCCTGTACCTCTTCCTTTCTATCTATCTATCTCTTTACAAATTTTTGTATTTTTGATCTTTCTACCTCTCTTTATCTCTCTATCAATTTGTTTACATCTTCCCTCCATCATCCATCTCCATCTCTACTTTCATCTACTCTAAAGTGTCCATGCTATTGGTAGGAACTTGATGTTTTGCATCTCTTAGTTGACCAGGTCATTGTTTTAGACCTTATTTGATAATTAAGTAATGTTTAAATTTGTTATTTTCTCTTCAATAATTCACCATAATCGACTCACACAATTGCTAGATTTAGTGCTTTAAGCAAGTACTATGGAACGCTAATCTACACCTTATATGTGTTAATTTTATAAAATAAATTAATTGCTATAATAAATAATTTTATTATCAATTAATTATATTTTTGACAAAAATAAATAGAATGACAATTTTTTTTTTCATGGACCACTATATCACATTATATGATTATGCACTTTGTAATTACATCTTAATTATATTTCACTAAAAATCCATATTTTGACACAATAATATAGATGGCTATCACATTTTACAAGCTTTACTTGTCTACATTTAAGAAAATAAAAAATATACAATCATAATAATAAAAATCTACATTAAAAAAATAAAAAATATACAATCATAATAATAAAAAAATTTGATTAATCATTTTTAAAGATGAAGATTAAAATCTAGTTCTAATGGAATCAATATTTTAAAATAACACTTTTTGGAAAAAGCTCTGCTACAATGGTGCGCTCTGCTCTGCTTCCGCGCTTTATTCCTCGACGAAATCCTGATTTTAGCGGACATCTCCTTTCTCCTTTATGCATTATCACAGTTGCCTCTTTGGATGCATAGTTATGTTTTTTTGCAAAAACCAAGTATGCATCAAGCTCTGCAATATCGATGAAATCTCCAGTTTGGGCTCCACCTAGGGTTTCGACAATGAATCCACAATGTATTAATTCAGATTCTCAATGGATCCCTACTCATATGCATAATGAAAAAAGGGAAAAACATGCGAGTCTACGCATCAATAAATCTAGAGCTATTAATAATTTCACCCCTGCTCTTTCATTGAAGAATAGTTTTGCCAGTTTGAGGATAGAAGATTCAAATCTCAATTTGCCTCATTCTCTAGGGCATGCTCCTCCTGCTGAGCATTCTATGAAGAACCACAATATATATTCTCCTCCCCATCGGTGCAACAACATGCGTCATAAAGAAGAGATTAATGACATGCATATCTCCAATAATCAATGGAGAATGCCTATTATTAGCCTCATGGATAAGTCTAGAACAGGTAAAAAGATAACTTCTGCAAATAAGAGTAATATTTACTCTCCCCCACACAGAAGAGATGCCCTAAATCATAATAATAAGGGCTTTGTTCTGAATAATAATTTGTTACCCAATTTGAATTTCTCTAACCCAGATACCCTAGAACTAGAAATTAAAGATGGATCTATAGAAGATATCCAAGAAATGTGTGTAGGTTATGGATTAATATGCAGGTGGAACGGTTTTGGAGTATCTGCTGGGGTCATTGCAGACTGGCTGAAATCAATTTGGCTCAAAGAGGTAACTGTGTCAATACTATCTGAAAATTTCATTTACCTTGATTTCAGTAGTAGAGAACTTAGAAATAAAATTTTATTGAAGGGTTGTCCTAAATTTAGAAACATTGCTTTTACTATGTTTGAATGGTCTCCATTTTCAATCCTAATAATCTTAAAGATTTTATGGTAGATTGAGCGATTCTTATTAAGAACTTCCCTTTGGAGTTGTCCACAGAAGAAACTTTGAGGAAAATAGGTAATTGCATTGGTTCTTATGTTGGATTCATAGAAACAGATCACTACTATGTTGAAAAAATCATTATAGTTAATATGAAAACAAATATTAAAATAGCTCCCCATATTAAGATCTGCTGCAAATCGGCTTCCTAAAACATCATACCGGCTATAGTAGATAATTCTTTTGAGGCAAAAGAAGTGGATGAGCATTCGAACTCCACTATAGTTCAGACAAATGATCAATCATATAATTCTCCTATTCCAATTAATAATGAATCCCCCTTATCATCCCCTTTGTTATGTAAGTCTAATACTAAAGTATCTTTCTTCAAAAATAAAGGAGGCTTTAGGATCATGCATAGCTCGATTTGCAAATTGACTCTCCCCCACAACCTTGAAGAGGAGAGCTCAAATGAGAAATCTAGTCTCAACTTCAATACTAATGTTAATTGCCACCCTCCCAATCCCAACACCTTTACGAATACTACACTAGCTCCTAGCCCCATCTATAATAGAAAAAATGATGAATGCTTTCCTCAGGATAACCTCCCCTTATCTCCGGATGTTAGAATTTAGGCTATTGAGGATAAAATGCACATGGTTGGAGGGATAATGGAAGACCTTAGAGAAGTTCAAAAATAAATTAGTAAAGAATTGACCCAATGGCATAATGAGGAAGCTATTAAGAACAAGGATTCAGAAAAATATAAAGATACCAACAAAGAAATCCATGCCCCAACTATTTTAGTACCTTTAGAATTAGAAACTATCAACATAGAACTCAGTAGTACCCACGACACTTCCCTCGAAGATTACGGTAAGAACCTTATAGACCATGAAGATTCACTTGTTAATGTACTAGTGGGGCAGGAAGACTTTAAACAAAACGGATCAACAAAAGGAGTACACCTAACCAATGCTCTAACGGAAGATGATGAAGATATCAAGAACTGTTTGAATGGGATCACTAACAATGATAGGCAGCTAGGTTTAGCCATGACCATGGATGGTCTCTCCTGCCCTATAACCCTTAAAATAAAGAAAAAATGTGGCAGAAAATCCATTAATGAATTGAGAGCTCTAGCTGGTAATGCCGACAATCAGCCAAAATTATCTAAACTATTAAAAGCTGGGAAAGGGAAGAGCCTTCCCTAGGGTCAATGAAAATAACATCCTAGAATGTTAGGGGCTTAAATGCCCCTAACAAACAAAGATTAATCAAAAGACATCTTAATGTATTTGAGTCTGAAATAATAATATTACAAGAAACTAAATTAAATAAGGAAGCAAGTATGAAATTTAGTCTAAAATTAGGAATTTGGAAATCAGAAATAATTCTCTCGGATGGAGCTTCTGGAGAGCTAGCAGCTCTATGGGACCCTAGGAAAGTAGTGGTAGAGATAATATCAAAACATAATAACTGGCTCCTAATATCAGTTAGTAGTCTAAAGAAAAATTTAAAATTTAAACTCATTAATATTTATGGTCTGGTTCCTACTTTAGATAAGAGGAAATTATGGCAGGAAATTCATGTCCAATTGACATCCAATATAGAGGATATTCACATTCAAGGAGGAGATTTTAATGCAATCTTAGAAAACAAAGAAAAATTTGGCGGATCACAATTTGTCTCTCAATCACAAAAAGACTTTAGTCAATAGGTATCCGATAACAACCTAACAGACATCACCACTAATAATGGATTATTTACCTGGAATAATCACAAATTAGGCTTCAATTTCATCGCTGAAAGATTGGACAAATTTTTTATTAGCGAATACATGGGAAAATTTAATCATAACTTAAGTGCGAAAATCCTTCCAAATGCAGGGTCTGATCACTTCCCAGTTAGACTCTCCATCATAGAAAACTATAAACCACTCAGAAGCCCATTTAAATTCAAATTTATGTGGTTCCAAGATGAGGAATTTATGTAGCTTTTAGAACAATGGTGGAAGCAGATTACAGTCACTGGATCTAAAATGTATTGTCTAGTCGCTAAGCTCAAGATCATTAAGCATAAGATTCTGGACTGGAACATGGACAAATTTAATAATATTTTTGAACAAAAAATCAAAATTGAATTTGAAATCGATAGCTTAAATAATCTAGTCATAGAGCAAGGGATGAATGAGAATAGTTATATAAGAGAAAAAGATCTTATGGCTAAACATGTTGAGATTTTATTAAAAGAAGAAACTTATTGGAAAAAAAAATCCAGAGAAACATGGTTAAAAGAAGGGGATAGTAATACAAAATTTTTTCACAATAGCACTAACAATAAAAGAAGTATAAATAGAATATCCAAGATCAGAGACACTAATGGTGATCTTATAGAAGATCCTAGACTTATTTCAGAACGATTTGTCCAATTCTATCATACTCTTTTCAATAATCATGATTTTGCAGATCTTAGAGCCCAAAATGAAATGTTGACATCTATTCCCAAGATAATTATAGAATCAGATAAAAAATGGATAAATAGAAAACTAACCTATGACGAGGTTAAAAAAGCCTTATTCCAACTACACCCTGAGAAAGCTCCTAGACCCGATGGTTTTCAAGTAGGTTTTTTTCCAAAAATGTTGGCATTTTCTTGGAGAGGATATCTGGAAAGTGGTAGAAGCCACTAGAAACTCCGACACACTATTAACAAGAATCAATAAAACCTTCTTCACGCTTATCCCTAAGAAGAATGATAGTCTAGAGCCAGGGGATTTCTGTCCTATATCCCTCTGTAACACCATCTATAAGATCCTTTCTAAATGCTTAGCAAATAGGTTAAAAACCTTCCTACCATCAATCATCTCTGAAGAAAAAATTGGTTTTGTACCTAGTCGTTCAATTTTGGATGGGATAGTAATAGCACAAGAAATAGTTCATACAACACAATACAAGAAAGAAGCATGTATGTTGATTAAAATAGACATCCAAAAAGCTTATGATAAAGTGGGCTGGAGATTTCTATGTAAGTGCTTGGAAGCATTCAGTTTCTCCAAACAATGGATTAATCTAATCTTCAACTGTATCTGTACTCCTAAAATATCCTTTCTAATCAATGACACTCCGAAAGGTTTCTTTGAAATCACACATGGTATTAGACAAGCTGATCCACTCTCCCCATTCCTCTATGTGATCATGGCGGAAGCCCTTGGTAGATCTATATCTAAGGCCCACCTCGAAGGGAAAATATCAAGAGTCAAAGTCACAGAAAATGTCCCTAATATAACTCATCAGTAATTTTCTGATGATACAATATTACCTAGGGCTAGCAGTTGCAAGGAAGCAAAGGCCTTCAAAGGCATACTGGATGTTTATATGAAGGCATTAGGTTAGAAAGTAAATTCTAATAAATCAGAAGTTTTTTTGTTAACACCCCCCAAGAAAAAATGACCCAGATCTGCAACACCCTTGGATATAAAATTGGCAAGTTTCCATGCAAATATTTGGGGATCCCCTTGGATAAAGGTCTACATAGCTCTAAGTTATGGAAGCAAGTACTATCTAAAATACAAAATAAGAAAGGAAACTGGAAAGGTAAATGGCTCACTAAAGCTGGAAAATCTACAATGATAAAATTTGTCCTATCAGCCATCCCCACATACCATATGTCGATACTTCCTCTCCCAGTAAATATCAAAGCTAGTTTGGACAAACTTCTTAAGGATTTTTATTGGCAAGGTTCAGCAGAGGGAAAAAAGATGGCTCTTATCAAATGGGATAACCTTTGTAAACCAATAGCCCAAGGCGGACTAGGAATTAAAAATTTTCAGTGGCAAAATAAAGAACTAGGGGCCAAACTAATATGGAGACTAAACTGAGAACCAAACAGTAAATGGGCCTCTATTCTTTTAAACAAATATATCCCAAATGCGAACCCCATCAACATATTTAGATCCCATACACATGCTAAAGGATCTCGTATTTGGAATTTTATAATAGAGACCAGAAGAGTTATTAACAACTCTCTCACATGGGATATAGGAACAGGAGGTAAGGCCCTTTTCTGGGAAGACTCTTGGGGAGGCTTTCCCCCTCTCATTAAAGCAGGTTTTAATCAAGAATTTATAGAAGAATGTAAAACTATTAAGGGTTGCTTTGTAAAGGATTATATTTGTCATGTAGGAGACTCAATATGGGAAACTATTGATGATATTCCAGTAGAGCCTAATGAAAGGCAAAGAAAAAGATATCCTCAAAGATAGAGTAATCACACACAAAATCAGAGAGGACAAACTAATATGGGCTGGTTCCAATGATGGAAATTATAAAGTTAACGACAGATACAAGGTGATTATGCAGGATCATAACTTGGATACCCTAGATATCCCTTTAAACTTATGCTGGAACAATGCATGTCTACTGATGAGGCATATTAATGTCTTAATTTTGAGATAAGTTTTTATAATTTGGACACACTCTTTGTGCTTTGACAAAACATTCCTGAACACTTGTTGTAAATATCTTGTGAACTTATGCCAAAGATAGCTAGAACCTACTAAACCTATGGGTAGTGTGTATGACATATTTTTCTTAATATTATACATAGAATGCAGTATTTCATATAACTGTTTTAAGCGATGTTCTAATATCTGAGTAAAAGTAGGAATGTTATCTTCCATGTGTATTTTGGATGTTGCTAACTTTTGAGGAGAATGAGGAGTGACACAAGGAGTGGTGATTACTGCATTTAAGGAGGAAGACAATGAAGACCGGTCATGGCAAAGAAAGCACAGTTCAGTTCCGTTGAATAAGCCGCACCTGCAAAGGAGTTCCAAAGAATATAGGGGATACAACTTGCTATATTTCTTGCAAGTTGTTATTTGTTGCTGGGCAGTAAATTTACTATGTCATGGTTGATCTTTCGCCTTCTTTTCTGGCGATGTTTGTTTAAGACTTTTTATGTATGTTTTTAATAAGCATCCAAACTCTATAAAGGATTTGGATTGTCTTAGTAAGATAATGAGAAAATAGATAATGCTGATTTAGATTCAGAAGTTACTCTTTCTGTTCTTCATGAATTATTCAGTTTCTATGTAATTAGAGAAGGATTTTAATGGAAGAAAGATTTTGAAGAACTTGTTGTGTTCATAGTTAATTGAAACCAACCAAGGGGGCCCACTTGGGAGGTGGAATAGATTTAGGTAGAATAGATTCATTTCCTGCAGTTTCCTATTTTCAGATAGATTTACTATATTAGTCCTGCAACATTATTACTGTGAAGTTCCTGTAGCACTTGCAAAAGATGATCATAGTGGATGTTCTGAGTTGTTAATTAGTTTAGGTTCATTTTTGAAGCTTCCTGCAATTATCTGTTGTTAACCGAGGTGTGTTTACTATTTTGTAGCAGTAGCATAGATTCTTCCAATGTATTTTAATTTCTTACAGCATAGGTGTTATGACTCCTAAAGGAACTTAGTGTACAAACTGTGTTGGCCCATTTCAAGTCCTACGTCCCTGGGTTGACAATTCAAGTGTATTTCATGATGGAATAGGTAATCTTTAGAATAGATATACTATCTTTGAAGGAGAGACAATGACATGATTATCTTTATCTATTGTGAAACCCTACATTTTTGGCGCTGTTGCTGGGGATGGTGTCAAGCTAGGAACCTTCATGAGTCATTTATTTTTAGATTAGTTTTTTAGTTAGGAATTGCATCTATTGTGAGCTTGATTAACAAGTCACCAATTTCTTGCATGCATCGAAGAAGGAGAGATGTCCATGGTAGATTCTTTCCTAAGGAGCTTGTGAAACCAAAAGAAGAATTTGAAGAACTTGAATTGCCATTTCTTGACGCAAGCCCAGAGTTTACTGCATCATCATCTTCAGTAGAAGAAGACATCCAGAGAACATTTGACCTCCGTCCATTTGAGGAAATATTGGCCAGCTTCCATACTAACTCCACTTAAGGACCGCCTGCTGTTCAGAATTCCCCAACAATTACCAATTTCCAGCCATAGTTTCAATATCCCATAACTCTAGCTAGGGCAACTCCATCATTTCCATTTCCAATACCGAGTCTTGTCAATAATCCCAATCTCAAAAATATACTTGCATCAACATTACCAAAGTTTTATGGCCTTGTCACAGAGGATCCTGATACTTTCCTGTTTGAATTTGATATCATGTGCCGGAGGTTTGACTATAATAATGACAGTCACAAGCTAAAATTATTCCCAGCCACACTAAAAGAGTTAGCTTTAAAATGGTTTATGGGCTTGGGGGCAAATGCAGTAGAAAATTGGGATAATATGAGATGCCTGTTTCTTAACAAGTATAAGGAATATTGCAAGGGAAATGATTCAAAAGGTGATGACATTTTTAGAATGTCACAACGGGAAGATGAAACATTAGAAGATTATATGTCTCGCTTCCTATTCAACTTACAAAAGAACCCACAACACACCCTACATGAGGAGTCCCAGAAGCTGATTTTTATTAGAGGAGTAAATGAGAACTGTCTTGAAGCATTGGATTTGATGGCAAGAGGAGATATATCCCAATCTTCATGGGATGACCTTCAGAAGATTTTCCAGAACTACTCTAGGTCAGCAGTAAAGAAAGGAAGGGGATTTCACTCAGTAATAGCCAAAGGAAGTGGCCCTGGTATTTCAAAGATGGAAATTTCAAATTTGTTGTTTGATTTCAAGCAAGACATCATCAATGATGTCACCACACATTTGGATACAATGGCTGCTAAGAAGAAACATGTAGAAGCTGAGGAGCAGTTAGCTAAGTACTGTCCACACTGCCAGAAACAGAAGAAAGATTGTCAATGCAAATTGGTTGCTAATGTGGAAAACCAACATCTTCTAACTGAGTACCTAAAGATAGGAGGAGAAGACGAGCAAGTATTCTTCATTTCTCAACGTCGGCCATGGGCCCCACGTCAAGGTATGCCTCAAGACCCTTTACAAAATTCAAATCCATATAGTAATCAATGGCAAAACCGTACTGTCCAAGGTCCTCCACAATATAATCAACCTAATTGGAACAATGCTTGGCAAAATAATCCACAAATTCAATGGTATCCTCCAGAACAGCTCCAATGGCCACAGTGCCCAAACCAATGACAACCACCCCAAGGGAATTGGCAGTCTACAAACCAATGGAGAGGACCTCAGCAATGGTCTAACAATACTAGATACCCACCTTTACGACCTCCAGCAAATACACCTACAATAATGCCACCACCTACAATTTCTGGACCTCAAAAACAGACTCAGTTGCCTGCACAACCTCAGCCAAATCCAAATAACCAACAACCACAACAACCAATGTATGTTGCTGATGCTCAGCAGTATCCTTCTTATGCTCTAAATGTTGCAGATATACATTTGAGATCTGGTACAACCTTACCAACACCTGAACCACCTCTAATAACTAAAATACCAGATCCTCCTGCAGCATCAGTACCAACAACTTCTCTATCACAAGCGGTTGACCCAGTTAATGTAACTAGTTCGGTTCAAACTCAAACTGTAGTTGAACCTCCTTTTCCACAAATCTTATACAAAGTAAATCTGCACAAACAAAGGAGCAATCCTTTGACATCATTGACCAGCTGAAGAACATGCATGTCCAGATTCCTTTGTTCCAAGCTATTAAAGATGTTCCTATTTATGGCAAAGCTATCAGAGAAGCCTGTCTTAAAAAGTCTGGGAGGAAGAAAAAGGACCCAACCATAGTCCATGTTATAGGACAATTAGCTGACATCATGTTAGGAAAATTGGTTATTCCTAAATATTCTGATCCAGGAACTCTAGTTGTGAATGTGATTATAAATGGTCAGTTAGTAAAAAATGCCTTGATTGATGTTGGTGCTGCTATAAATGTAATGACCAAGGATACTATGAAAAAGATGAATATAGAGGGCTTACGGGATACCCCAAAAATTTTGCAACTTGCCGATAGTTCTACTGTCACTCCTGATGTAATGATAGAGGATATAGTAGTAGCCCTAGATTCTCTAGAGTACCCTGCAGATTTTATGATTCTATCCCCAAAGTCAACTTAGCTGGTTACCCTGTCATTTTAGGATGACCATGGTTAGCTACGGCTGATGAAAATATAAGTTGTAGGTTAGGAAAAATGACCATATCGGATGGGTAGGCAACAAAGAAATTTGTCCTGTATCCTCTAGCACAACCCCAACCAGATTTAAGCACACCTGTATGGCCAGATTTAGGAGATGGAGAGGAAGAGTTAAACTTTGTAGTATAGCTTATGATGTTACATAGACAGTCTTTTCTAAAGCTCTAGGATGAAGATTCAATAATTCAAAGTATTCTTAATAATACTTGTGTGGTAGAAAAGGATGTATCTGATAGCTCTGTGTTGGAACTAACTACATATGAGGAATATACTGAGAATTGTTTTCTGCCTAAGGAGCCATACATTACCCATCAACTTTTACCATGTGAACTATATACAAGTCCCATCTCTGAAGCTGCTATGGTTAATCTCACAACTACTATTGAGTTGTCAAAAGGTCATAATCTCCATGTCAATAACAAACTGCCTCCCAAACAGCTGAAACAGTTAACAGAGCTTCTTCAAAAACATGAAAAGGCTTTTGCATGGGACTCTGGAAATATGAAAGGATTAAGCCCCACATTATGCACTCATAGAATATATATCAATGAAGGGTGTCTGCCACTCTGTCAACCCCAAAGGTGGATTAATCCAGCACTAAGGGAAATAGTTAAAACTGAACTACAAAAATTGCTTGATGCTGGTTTCATATACCCTATATCTGATAGTCGATGGGTCTCACCTCTGGTTATAGTACCTAAAAAGGGAGGGAAATGGAAAATTTTTGTAGATTACAGAGAATTGAATAAGGCAACAAAGAAGGATCATTTTCCTTTACCATTTATTGATCAAGTTCTGGATACTCTGGCTAGTAAGAAATATTTTTCTTTTCTTGATGGATACAGTGGTTATAATCAGATAAGTATAGCTCCAAAGGATCAAGATAAAACTACATTTACATGCCCATGGGGTACTTTTGCATACTCTGTGTTGCCATTTGGCCTGTGTAATGCTCCAGCAACATTTCAAAGAGCTGTAATTAGTATTTTTGTTGACATCTCACATGACTGTATGGAAATATATATGGATGATTTTACAGCATTTGGAGTAACCTTTGAGGAGGCTTTGAATAATCTTGAAAAGGTTCTTGTCCGATGCAAAGAACATAATCTATCACTTAATAGTGAGAAATGTTTCATGCTCATGCAGGAAGGGGTAGTGCTTGGTCATTTTATATCAGCAACAGGGATACAAGTGGACCCAACCAAGATAGAGGTAATCCTAACATTGACCATACCTACTAAACCAAAGGATGTAAGATTTTTTTTAGGTCATGCTGGCTATTATAGGCGTTTCATTCAAAATTTTAGTCAAATAGCTAGTCCTTTGTATACATTGCTGACAAAAGAAGCTGAATTCATTTGGACACCAGCATGTAATGAATCCTTCCTGCAGCTTAAGAAACTCCTCAACACAACACCAGTCCTTAAAGGACCAGATTGGTCTATTCCATTCCATATCCATACTGATGCATTAGACTATGCTGTAGGTGCTGTACTAGGAAAAAAACATGCTAACCTTGAAAATGCAATCTACTATATTAGTAAAAGTCTCCATGGCCCTGAACTAAACTACACAGTAACTAAGAAGGAACTTTTAGCTATAGTTTATGCATTGAACAAATTCAGACACTATGTAACCGGCTATCCTATTTTTGTTCATACTGACCACTCAGCCATAATGTACTTAATGAACAAACCTGTTGTAACTAGCCGATTGGCAAGATGGTTATTGTTATTGTAGGAGTTTGATATTACCATTATTGATAAGCCAGGAAAGGCCAATGTAGTTGCTGACTATTTGTCCAGACTTCAACTTGCTAATGAAGATCCAACTCCAATTGAAGATACATTTCCAGATGAGCATTTGTTCCACATAGCAACCCATACACCATGTTATGCAGATATAGAAAATTATCTTGCTACAAATAAAATGCCACCACACTTATCCCAAAAAGACAAGAAGAAGCTTGCAGAGAAAAGTTTTCATTATTCATGGATTGATAACAATCTCTTCTATAATAGACTAGATCAAATCATAAGGAGATGTTTTAGGGAAGATGAAATATATGACATACTACATGCCTGCCATGATGAACCATGTGGAGGCCATTTTGCAAAAAAAAGAACAACATTAAAGATACTTACAACTGGATATTACTGGCTGACATTATACAAGGATGCAACAACTTATACCACCAAGTGCGACAAATGCCAGAGAATGGGCCGGCCAACAAGATCAGATGAGATGCTACCCAATCCACAGGTTGTTGTAACACCCTTTGAGAAGTGGGGTATGGACTTCATAGGGCCAATTGACCCACCATCAAATGCTAAATCCTACATCTTAGTATGTACAGATTATTTAACAAAATGGGTGGAAGTCAGGGTGATGAAAAATGCAAGAGATGAGAAAGTAGCTAAATTCTTATATGAAGAAATATTCACACGCTACGGAGTTCCTAGAGAACTTGTCACAGATCAAGGAGCCCAGTTCACATCAAATTTGATCATTAAACTTATGAAAGAATACAACATAAGGCACTGAAAATCAAGCCCTTATCACCCTCAGGCAAATGGGCAAGCAGAGGTTACCAATAGAGAAATTGAGGCCATTCTGACCAAAACAGTGCAAATACATAGGAAGGATTGGAGCAGCAAATTAATTGAAGCCGTTTGGGCTTACAGAACAACATGGAAGACAACAACTAGATTTACCCCATTTGAGCTTATGTATGGAAAATAAACAATGTTGCCCATTGAATTTGAACATAAAACATTACGCACTGCTCTAGAATTGAACATCAGTCTTCCTGCAGCCCAAGAAGAGAGACTTCTCCACTTGAACTCACTGGATGAAATGAGAAAGACAGCTTTGGAAAGAACAGAGATCATTCAGAAACAACCGAAGAAATGGCATGATGCACATATCAGGACTAAACACTTCCAAGTGGGAGATTGGGCTCTTTTATATGATTCTCGATACAAGGAGATACCAGGAAAATTGTAGACTTAGTGGCTAGGGCCTTACAAAATTTAGTATGTATTTGACAATGGAGCAGTACAGCTGACAACCATTGATCCAGTCCAGTTCAAACTGCTTGTAAATGGCCACCGATTGCACCTCTATCATAAACCATAGACCAAGGATGAGTTCATGCAGCAATTCCAACCAAGAAATTTACCAACTCCTATGGACACAGTTCCTGCAGCAGAGGGTGCAAGCCTTCTTCCTGCAGCCGTACCATAACAAGCCTTTGATGAGAAACATATAATAAAACCTCATTCCATATGAGGTCCGTTCTTTCACTCACTTTTCATTTTCTTCTTATCAATTCATCTCATTTCTTTGTCTACCATCCACTCACCCTCCACGTCACCCACAAATTCTATTTTTTATGCTTTTAATAAAACATGCCGTCAGCACCTTTTCTGTGATCACCAGACTTCGCCAACTCATCAACTTGCATATGGATGCGCGATCTAGAACTTTTAGGTACACATTTTTACTTTCTCCTCATTTTTAGCGCATAGGTTTCAATAATTATATATAATACTGCATTAAATGTATCGTATAAGCCTAAAGCTAGTTTTCCATTCTTGTGCGAAATTTTTTAAGTGCGGACACTTGTCAAAATTTCATGGGGGGCAGGGAAAGTGTATTTATTTCCAAGTGTCATCTCCATGTCACCCTAGTCATGTCCACGTTATATGTTGTACTTTGGCTGCAGTCTGTTTTAATTTTTAAATCTTTATTGTATCTGCCATACCTTTTCATTCCAATTTTGGGAAAGATTTCCTTAGTTTGACATGACTTAAAAGGACTATCATTTATACAATAACACTCCTAGTTAAAACCTTGATGTCCTTCATAATTAATGGCATCATTATTTTACATGCCAAACATAACAGAGCTGTGTTAAGAGAATGTGGTATCGGCATTTCTTAGAAAGATCAATTTGAATTCTGAGAAGAAGGTATTTGCAAAGTGTTATCAGGGTGGTGAAAATAGAGAAATTTAAAACTAGGCATTTTGAAGATGGGGGGTCAATTGCAGAGACATGAGCCGGCTGTCCATGGTATTCTACTAGTGGATGTGGAAGCAGTTCGTACTTTTAACGCTTGTGGATGGCTTGGCTACTTCCTGCAGTTAACAGAGTTCAATGAAGAAGTAGCAATGGAGTTTATGAGGACATTTAATGAAGGAGAAGCCACAGTATGGGGATTGAAAGTGGTTGCTACTGAGGAGTAGATAGCAGAAGTCACAAGACTACCAGTTAATGGAGAGCATTACCTAAATGAACATGACACCAAGTCGTCACGGGCATAGTTTTCTCAGTCGGGTGACCCTCCATTGGAAATCTCAAAGCAAGGGTGTAAGAGACTCTCTCTTCTAGCGCCATATCCAGAATTGGCAAACCATATCATCAGGTATTTGACCTGCGAAGGTAGATTTTCAAACTTACACACTCATCATTTTAAGCTGCTCAGTTGTGTAAGGCATAACATTCAAGTTAACGTCCCCAATTTCCTTTATAATATGTTGTGTATAAGTGCCGAGAAAACTCAAAAAGGAAATGAAAATTCTATTTCTCATCATGCCCTAGTTAAACTTTTAGTTGAAAGGTCTCTTAGGGATTCCTCCCCTGTATCATAGGCAGAATTTGTTGAATTTAAAACCTTGCAGCCTCAAGCCAACCCTGTTCAGCAAAATTTAGGGACTGAGGAAGAAATTGAGGTGCCTAGTCAGAATCCAGCTGAAACAGAGAAGGAACTAGCATTACCTCCTATTGATAAAATAGTTGAACCTATTTTAGAAGGTGATACACCTAGCTCTACCATAGACAAAGGAAAACATAAGGTTGATGAAGAAAGCCCTAGTTTTAAAAGGGAGGACCAAAACCCTACTGTTCAAGTGACAAAGAGAAAGAGGTCTATTCCTGTAGCAACTAATCCTACAACATCTACCCCAACACCATCTAAACCAAAATGGACCCGCAAAGCAATAAAGGTTAAAGAGGTTCCTGTACGTCGAAGCCCTCGCATGCGAGGTCAAGTATCAAAACCTCATGTAGAACAACAGGTTGAGAATATTCCAGATCACTCTCCTATATAGTTGGAACCCCAAAATGTGGAAACATGTGAAAATAAGTCTGACAGTGAAATGCCATAGGGTGATCAAGAAATGTGTGAGTCAAATCCTGTTGTAGTCACAGAAAATGCCCCTAAAAGTGTTCAACCTACCTCTCCACTAGTCCCTGTATATTCTAATATTTTGTTATACCTTATAGATCCTCCTGGTACACCCATTATTTCCAGCAAGTTGGTAAGGAATGAAAGAAGAAAGCTATGGCTCAAGAATTTCCTTCGTCTACAATTCAATCTGTATTATTTGGTTTGTACAATCACTTCATTTTTCAAAAGACCTTGTGGAAACAAGAAAGAGACCAAATGCAGAAAATAATATTTGATAAAGATGAGGAAATTGAATCCCTCAAGGAATAGCTTGAGAAATAGAAACAATAGATGAATAAGGCTTTAAAGTTAGCTAGCCAAGTCATGACCTGTACTAGACCACCACCAAGGGTGTATTCTGTTTGTCTGAAGGAATAGTTTCTATTATTTCAGTTAATGATGACAATCAGGGATATTGATTGTGAATTTAAAACTGCTCAAGATTTTTACAATGTGTATCAGACTCTGCCCACATGGCAGAAGAATTTGTTGTGTGAACTCTATTTGCATAATTTCATAATTCCACATGAAACAGAGTGGAATCCTCTGCTTTACATAGGAGATGTTCACCTTAGGGCTTTAATGTCTTGGATGCACAATGAGACAAACTATGGCCAGTAGTTAAATGCCTACAGAGATCTTAAAAAATTTGAACCTTTGCCACTACGGGCTGAATCACATAAGCCTGATGATCTTCTAAGAGATTGGTTCAAATTAACTTATGGGACACCAAAACCAGAGGTTAGGGCTAAAGTGTTTGCAGAAAGAGAAAAGGTTTACAGAGATTACCAGACACTCCCAAATTTTTGCACAGCAAAGAGCTTTTTCAGGGATTAGGAACAAGTGGAACTGATTGCCAGATGCCTTAAAAAAGGCAGAACCACATAGCCCTATAAATTATGAGGCAGTTGTTCACAGGGTGACCAAATACATACAACTGGGATGATGGATCAGAAAGGAACTATGGATGCCCTTATCCTTTCAGCCTCCTACGCTTCTTTGGCCTCTTTATGATAATAATGCTACTAAACTAGACCTGCTGGTTGAGGAGCACAAAGGTGATCACTGGGAGTGCAACAGAGGATTCTTCTACACCTTTAGAAGTGGGAAAAAGGGGAGAACCATAGTCGGAGACTTCAGAGCTATGGAAAAGAAGTATAATGCTTGAGGACAAGCATTTGAATAGTGGGGGGTAGATGATGAGGCATATTAATGTCTTAATTTTGATATAAGTTTTTATAATTTGGACACACTCTTTGTGCTTTGACAAAACATTCCTGAACACTTGTTGTAAATATCTTGTGAACTTATGCCAGAGATAGCTAGAACCTACTAAACCTATGGGTAGTGTGTATGACATATTTTTCTTAATATTATACATAGAATGCAGTATTTCATATAACTGTTTTAAGCTATGTTCTAATATCTGAGTAAAAGTAGGAATGTTATCTTTCATGTGTATTCTGAATGTTGCTAACTTTTTAGGAGAATGAGGAGTGACGCAAGGAGTGGTGATTACTGCATTTAAGAAGGAAGACAATGAAGATCAGTCATGGCAAAGAAAGCATAGTTTAGTTCCGTTGAATAAGCCGTGCCTGCAAAGGAGTTCTAGAGAATATAGGGGATATAACTTGCTATATTTCTTGCAAGTTGTTATTCTGTTGCTGGGCAGTAAATGTACTATGTCATGGTTGATCTTTCACCTTCTTTTCTGGCGATGTTTGTTTAAGACTTTTTATGTATGTTTTTAATAAGCATCCAACCTCTATATAAAGGATTTGGATTGTCTTAGTAAGATAATGAGAAAATAGATAATGTTGATTTAGATTCAGAAGTTACTCTTTCTGTTCTTCATGAATTATTTAGTTTCTATGTAATCAGAGAAGGATTTTAATGGAAGAAAGATTTTGAAGCACTTGTTGTGTTCATAGTTAATTGAAACCAACCAAGGGGGCCCCACTTGGGAGGTGGAATAGATTTAGGTAGAATAGATTCATTTCCTGTAGTTTCTTATTTTCAGATAGATTTACTGTATTAGTCCTACAACATTATTACTGTGAAGTTCTTGCGGCACTTGCAGAAGATGATCATAGTGGATGTTCTGAGTTGTTAATTAGTTTAGGTTCATTTTTGAAGCTTCCTGTAATTACTTGTTGTTAGCCAAGGTGTGTTTACTGTTTTGTAGCAGTAGCATAGATTCTTCCAATGCATTTTACTTTCCTGCAGCATAGGTGTTATGACTCATAAAGGAACTTAGTGCACAAACTGTGCTAGCCAATTTCAAGTCCTACGTCCCTGGGTTGACAATTCAAGTGTATTGCATGATGGAATAGGTAATCTTTAGAATAGATATACTATCTTTGAAGGAGAGACAATGGCGTGATTATCTTTATCTATTGTGAAACCCTACATCTACCTAAGGTAGGAATTTTCCTATGGGCTACGTTGCAAAAAAGAATCCTGATAGCTGATAGAATATAGAAGCTAGGATTTGAGGGTCCTTCAAGATGCTCATTATGTGAATGCCAAGAGGAGGATACAAATCACTTACTCCTAAATTGCTCATTTACACAAAATTGCTAGAACTGGTTAAGCTATTGTTTAAACTAGCACTCAGCCATGCCTTTTGATATAATGGACTTTCTCAAAGCCTAACCCTCTCTAAATAAGGATAGTTTGTATAAAGACATATGGGTAATCTCTCCTTCTATTTTACTATGGAAAATTTGGAAAGAACGTAATAGGAGAATTTTTACAAATCAAAAACTCTAATGGAGATTGATAACTAACAAAATAGAAGTTTCAATTATTGAATTAATTAATAGCAGACTTCAAAATCAGACTAGTTATGAAAAATCATTTAAGCAATGAGATAACAAGATCAGAAGACTCTGGCCCAGATTGGCCATCCCACCATTATTTGGTAAAGGAAGAATTAAATCAAAGATGGATAGAAGTACTTGTAAATGGTCTCCCTGAAAAGAAGGCTGGTATAAGTTAAATTTCGATGGGGCTTCTCGTGGAAACCCAGGAATAGCAAGAATTGGTGGGATCATTCATAACTAGAAGGGAGAAATTATATCTAAATTTGCTAAGCCTATCGAGCCTACAACTAATAATATGGCAGAATGTAAGGCCATCTTGGAGGGACTCAAAATATGTAAACTACTAGGCGTTACAAACATAGAAATCAAAGGAGACTCCCAAACTATCATTAACGCAATTAGAACAAAGAAAACACCAAACTGGAAACTCAACTCGAAATTAGAAGACATTATAGAAATCCTAGAAACTATACCTCAGTATGAAATAAAGCATACTTATAGAGAAGTTAATACTGGAGCTAATCTTCTTGCCAATCAGGGAGCGAATGGTGAAACTGTGCTGGTAAACGACAATTCACCAAAATAGCTCAGTCTCCTCCCATAGGCCTATTAAACATCGATATATCTAGTATAAATTTTAAGAATATTAAAATAACTCAAAAGGCGTATCCCTCACAAGATAATATGTTATTTTATAGGTATCTTAGATTTACCCATAATTCAGCATGGATTATGACTATTTATATATTAGAAGTCCCAAATTTATAGTTACACATCTAATCTATATTATATACCTGTATACATTAAATGGCCATTCATGTCATCAGATATAAATTAGTAGATTTTAAATACTAGCACTCAACACTTAATCACTCAAGGATCCTAAACTCTTATGCAAGATTTTAATCCATATTAGATCTACTAGCTTTTAGGATGGGTGAGGACTGCACCATATTAAATGATTTCTTAGGAAAGGATCAGCTTGGCAAATTATTGAGCGAAGTTAAAACTCCACCAAAATTTAGATGGCCACAACAATAACCATTCCTTAAAACATCAGAAGGCATTAGAAATCTCAAGCAACTCAATCCAGGATGAGATACCCATTTCATATCTCATTCGTATTACATCCCTACGAAAGAATAATGAGCTGTCAATTTACTCTGCATATTATTATAGGAATAGAACACATAAGAACAAAATAATAGACAAATTCCAGCAAAGACATGGTACTTAACATACTTTTAGCTTAAATTAGAATGAGTAAGGTATTAGAGAACTTTGAATATTTGAAGTCTAATTTCATAATCCCTTGAACAGACATTGGGATATATCTATGTGATTCTGTAAAACTATAAACCTGGATCCTTATACAACATTTTGAATTTATTTAAATTTAAGATATAACATCCTAAGATCTTAAATGAATACACATAGTCTCTAGCTGGATTTATAACTTAGCTGGATATGGTAGAGAATAGGTTATACAGGTCATCCATATGGATGTTTTAAGTGCCAATATACTCACAATGTACCCAGACTATAAACTCAGCATCTATTATCTCCCTTTCCAATTCAATTTGAAGGACTAAATAGAACATCATATTGAGAACCAAATATTAATCCAGTATTCTGGCTACAAGGCATCACATATCTTTGTTACATTATTTGAAACAGGAGTGAACATTCTAGATAATAAGGAGTATCCACTCCCATGTAAGAGTGTTTGGTTATGATTGCACCTGGAGATTGTGCAGTACACAACATTCATAAACCGAAGTAGTAGTAATGATGATCACCAAAGACTATCTCCCCTTCCAATTCAATTTGAAGGACTTAATAGAACTTTATACTGAGATCCAAATATTAATTCAGCATTTCGGCTACGAGGAATCACATGTCTTTGTTTCATTATTTAAAACTAGGAGTGAACTTTCTTATTAATAAAGAGCTATCACTCACATGTAAGAGTGTCAGGTTATGATTGCACTTGGAGATCATGCAATACCCAACATTAATGAACTAGAGTGCCTGAAATGGTGATCACCAAAGACTGATAAACGTGACTAGATTACAAGTCCTATGGTCTACCTTTTATAGTTGCCAGTAGTAAAGGTACTGGATATTAGGGGCAGTAGTAGTCCTACAGTCTACCTTTTATAGTTGCCAGTTACAAGTCCTGCAGTCTACCTTTTATAGTTGCCAGTTACAAGTCTTGATATATTCTGTTAATTATTTTCAATAGTGTAGCAAAGATACTGGATATTAGGGGTAGCAGTAGATCTCTAAAATAGCTAGGCATCTATTAATATGTGATCAATGAATAAAACATATTTACATTCAAATAGATTTTGTGTTTCCTTGTAAGTGTGACTATAGGGTCTTAAGCTCATAAGATATAGTTAAAGGTAAGTTAATTGGGAGGCCACATATGATATATATTGCCAAAACAGAGGTACTGCCCCCCAAGATTGCTCCCTCTTGGCAAGAGGTTTGAATTATGGTCTTCATACCTAAGTTCAGATCTAGTTATCTATCTCCTTCATAGTATTATGCTTAAGGTATATACTAAGTTTAGATTTGAACTTGTTTTTTATGTCAATATCATTTACCCCCCTACTCTCGCTTTAGCTTTTAACTTTAGGTTTAGGTTTTAAATGTATCTCTTATTTATGCTCCATATTATTTAGACAATCATTTCAGCAAATTCTTCGTTAATTTTATGGATTAACAAATAGTGCTTACAAATCAATATTGTAAAATATTAGCAGATATGGTTTTGGTAATCTTGCTTGTTAGGATTAAGAATATGGAAATAAATATAGTTACAGTTCAGAGACATTATGCTCCCTTCAGACATTTTGAAAGATGAAGATCTTTAGAAATATTGATTACTCTTTTAGCACCAAAAAGATTTGCTTAGGGTTATGGATTTTTATAGTTTTAAAGCAAGATATTCTAAGCAATATACTTCACATATAAGCAAATACATCTATCATATATGCTCTCTTATTTAGGATTTACTTTGGAATAACATATTTTATGATTGTACTAACAAAGATCTTAGCCAAAGCTCAGATATTTTAGGTACTAAAAAACATGAGACATTTGAGGATCCTTTGTCTAGTCAGGATAAACAAAGAATAAACCCCTATGATGGGTAGACTTCATTGCAAAGATCATCTTAAGTAGAAAGAAAAAGGTTCTACGTAATGTACACTAGATTAAGAAGAAAAGCCTTATGGGTACTGAAAATCTTTGAAAAATAGACTTATATGTAACAATTCGGACAAAGATTGTAATAACTATATTATGAATTTGGTCATGGAAGGAATGACCTTAGTAACTTCTTATGTAGCTAAATCGGACTAAGGTCCCAGACAAGGTTGGAGGTTTTCTCAACCCTGCTCTTTCCTACCAGCGCCTGCACTGAGTGGGGTTCAAATTTTTTGTATCATTTGTGCATAATTAATAAATTATTGGCTTCGGCCTTTTACTGATAAAAAAAAATTAAAAAAAAATTGATTAATAAGAATTTTGATATAGGAGGTGAAACTCCTTAACAAATAAGAATAATATTTTTTTAATATTTTTTAATTAAACAATTTGCATATATATGTACTTCATGAAAATAAATTTATAATTGTAATAGGATATAAAATGTCAATTAATAATATAATAATTAATTATTAATTAGGAATCTTAATTACAGTAATATATGTTTAAAAAAAGGTAAAAATAAAAATTTTAATATAAGGGGTTCACAAAAATGAACCACTATTATTTCAAAAATCATTCTATCAATTTCTTAAAATTCATATTATTAGTTCAAATATTAATTTGAATGAGTTTTCTAAAGATATACATTTTTATATATACGGGGGAAGAGCACGTGTCCATGTTCCAATTATCATTAATTGAACTTAGTTAATTAAAAGCTCACTAAAAAAAATATAGTAGGCCAATAACCATCCATTTCTTTTTAAAGGTTAATAATTATATCATTAGTACAATTTTATTGGTCCTGATAGTGCATGATTATTGGGACATTTGTGCATAAGTATTTGATGCAAATTTTTGGGTTGTCAAAGTGAACGATAATGACAAAAATAAAAAATATATTTCAGGGAATGACCACTTTTTGACCTTTGCATACATAACAAATCTCATCTTTATACTCAAAAGACAAAACAATAGTTATAAGCAATTAAGTTGTATATAAAGACAACCCAAAAAAACATTGTAATAAACTACACCATTAAAAAACATAAGAAACATGAAATTAGCTATAAGGGCTATGAATCCTCTCCCCTATATCCCTCAAGGACGCGGCTAAGCTCTTTACAAAAAGCATTGTTGACTAGATTTTCGTGAAATTTTAAGCACCTGTTCTTCATGATCTTCACATTTTATGATCGAAAACCACAAAAAATTGCAAAAAAAATCACTATGTTTTTACAAATTTGAAAAAAAATAATTTAATATTTTTTTAAAAATCTTTGGTACATTCTATCTTGAGTTTAGTCTAGGCCCCCTCAATACCCAAACCAAAAAAATAAAGATTAAAAAAAAAATTAATATCCAGTCCCTAAAATTTACTACCCCCAACGGCCCAATTCACATTCATTCAAAGCCAAATTGGATTTTAGAGTTGGTCCATTAACATACAAGAAGGCAGGAGAGTCCGGTCGACTGTCCTGCTTCCATTACAAGTGTTGTCAACATTTCTTCAGTTTGCATGCAACATTCTACAACCGTACGCAGACGTAGCATCACCAACATTATCCATGCAACACGTAGCCACATGTAATCACTGGTGGCTATCCAGCAAACTAACACGAACGACCTTGACCATGATGAATATATAACCCAACTTTCACTCTGGCAGCGCCGTTGAAGGAGAGAATTTCACATACATATCTGAAAAACAGCGAGCTCAGACGAGTTGTGAGAAAGAAAAGCAGGAAAAAGAAAACAGAAAATGGCACAAGCAAGGAGGGGCGATCAAGAATCAGAAGCCATCACATACGGAGATGTCTTCAAAGCGAGGGGAGACTTAGCAAAACAGCCTGTCACTCCAGGCGATGCAGCCCTCATGCAGAGTGCGGAGACGAGGGCGCTGGGACAAACACAAAAAGGCGGCGTGGCAGCACGCATGCAAGCAGCGGCGCAGGCGAACGAGAGGGCGGGACTGGTATCCAAGGACGATGACACCATTGCAGCGGCAGAAGGAATGACGGTGACGGAGACTGTTGTCCCCGGCAGGAAGGTGACGGTTGAGTACATCGGTGGCCAGCTCATTTCCTCCTACGTACAGCCGTCACCTGCCCCACATGCAACTGCAGCCGCCTCCTACGTCACCATTAGAGAGGCATTGGAGGCGGCGGCGCTGAGGACATGGGATAAGCCGGTGGAGCAAAGTGATGCTGCGGCGATCCAATCAGCTGAGCGGCGGGCACCCCTGAGACGCTGCCCGGTGGCCTTGCGGCGGCTGCTCAGTCTGCCACCAACATTAATCCTCGGCTGCCTTATGAGGAGCGCACCACGTTGGCCGATGTTCTGTTTGTGAGTGCAGAAATTTTTATCTTAATTTTTTTTTTTATGTTTACTTAATTTTTATTTTTATGTTTTGTTTGGAGCATAAAATTTGGTCTAATAGATATTTCTTAATTTTTAGCCAAAAAATTCAGTCTATATCTTAGTTTTTAGCAAAGAGATTTCTATATAATTTTATTACTCTTAATTATATATCTTAGTTTTTAGCAAAGAGACTTCTATATAATTTTATTACTCTTAATTATTTTTAGCCAAAGAGATTCAATCTATATCTTAAGTTTTGGCCAAAGAGATTTTTATATAACTTTATTACTCTTAATTTTTAGCTGATGAAATTCAGTCTATATCTTAGCTTTTGGCCAAAGAGATTTCTATATAACTTTATTACTCTTAATTTTTAGCTGAAGAAATTCAGTCTATATCTTAGTTTTTGGCTGAAGAGATTTTTATACAACTTTATTACTCTTAATTTTTAGCGGAAGAGATTCAGTCTATATCTAAGTTTTTGGTTGAAGAGATTTCTATATAACTTTATTACTCTTACTTTTTAGCCAAAGAGATTCGGTCTATATCATAGTTTTTGGCCGAAGAGAATTCTATATTTCTTTATTACTCTTAATTTTTAGCCGAAGAGATTCAGTCTATATCTAAGTTTTTGGCCGAAGAGAATTCTATATAACTTTATTACTCTTAATTTTTAGCCGAACAGATTCAGTCTATATCTAAGTTTTTGGTTGAAGAGATTTCTATATAACTTTGTTACTCTTAATTCTTAGCTGAAGAAATTCAGTGTATATCTAAATTTTTGGCAGACAAGATTTCTATATAACTTTTACTCTTAATTCTTAACTGATGAAATTCAGTCTTTATCTTAGTTTTTGGGCGAAGAGATTTCTATATAACTTCCTATTTTTTAGCCGAACAAATTCATTCTATATCTTAGTTTTTGGTCAAAGGGATTTATATATAACTTTATTACTCTTGATTTTTAGCAGAAGAAATTCAGTCTATATCATAGTTTTTGGCCAGAGAGAATCAGTCTATATCATTGTTCTAGTCAAACAGATTCAGTTTTTATCTAAGTTTTTGGCAGAAGAGATTTCTATATAACTTTATTACTTTTAATTCTTAGCCAAAGAAATTCAGTCTATATTTAAGTTCTAAGTTTTTGGCTGATAAGATTTCTATATAATTTTATTATTCTTAATTCTTAGCCAAAGAATTTCAGTCTATATCTTAGTTTTTGGTAGAAGAGATTTCTATATATAATTTCTTAATTTGAAGAAATTTCTATATGACTCTTAATTTTGAGTTCAGCTTATAGTTCATTTCATATTTCATCTAACTGCATGTCAATATATTTGTACAATTTTTTCTAAAGAATAGTGTTTTGAATGCAGACTGCGTCTGAGGATCTTCCTGCTGACAAGGCAGTGATGATGGAAGACGCGCAGAAGATAAAGGAAAGTGAGGCGAGGCAGAGCGTGAGCCGACAAGTGTTTCCCGGCGGCGTGGGAGATGCGATGGCCGCCACCAGAATTAATGGCCGACGTTATGGCCGCTGCCAGAATTAATGAGCGAGGCGGCCATAACGTCGCTCGCTAGGAGTGTTCCGTTTTGGGTGTATACTTTGTGTGTATATGTTTTTGTATTTTGTGTGTGTATATGTTCATATTTTGCAGAGCTCGCCATGCGGTCCTTCCGACTACGAAGTTCGTGTAGTACATTTTTTTTGACAGGAATTTGTATTTCAACGTTCCAAATGGATGTGTTAAATGTTTCAATTCTGGTTTATTTTCTACCATTTTTGACATCTAATTTCTGGTTTATTTTCTACCATTTTTGACATCTAATTTCTACTTCAGTTGAGTTTTTTAATAACTCCACCTATAACTATTATATCATGTTCTTCCCTAATCATGATTTTATTGAAAATTCGAGTTTAAACATCCTTAGTTGGATTCCTCATTGGAACCATTTTGTGAAAGATTTCATTATCTTGCCCTTCCTTTCATAGTTGTAAAAATAGGTTAATGAGTCACTTCCCTTACTTTCTTAAACGAGGTTAATGAAAGTAAAAAAGAAATAGTCTAAAATTGGTATAATATATTGAAATTTGAGTTTGATGGGTTTTTAAACTTTTGCAATAGATTATAAGAAATTATATAGGTTTTCTTTATATATAGGAATGTGAATTGCCACTTTGATACTTTTACATTCTAGATTATATCTTAGTCAAAATTTGACTTGTAGACATATGTCAAATTAAGTGTTTTAAATACTTTTCACAAGATCATTTCTTACAAATAGACATTAAAACTTCTTTTCGATACTTGCTTGATAGGGACTAGGTGAGGGCAATGTCTATGGAGCACCCAAAGTGACCCATTTATTGTAATTATTAATTAATTAAAAATTAAAATAGAATTAATATAGTATTTTTTATTAATTAATAGTTTCAGTAATTGGGTCAGTTAGGGTGCTCCATAGACAATTTGGTCTAGGGGAGGCCCATCTTCACAACCACCATCCTACCATTCTAGTCTTTAACTTGGTCTTAATTCAGTATTAGGTATTGCACTTATTGCAAAGAAGATTTAACTTTTCAATCAATGAAAATTTTTTCAATCTTTAATTTTTTTTGAAAGTGACATTTTTCCATTCAACATAACCAATATTTTACAATCAAAGAAACATATTCTTTTAAATAAGAATCAATGATTAAATAAAATAAAGAATACAGATAAATAATAAATAGTGAATTTGATTAATAATTTGCACATTATCTTTTTCCACTTTGTCTACATTATGTTTCGAATAGTGCTTGTGTGACTCTCATGGAATGATTTTATGTCTTTTTTTATGAATAATACATTTTTATGTATAATTTAATGAAAAAGGTCTATTCATAAAAAAAATTATATTATAAATTCACATATTAATTTGAATGAATTTTATGAAGATATTATTTTTATAATGCACATAATATTAATAATAATTTAAACAGTCATTTATTTATTAAAATATCACACTTACTATGTGTGTGTATAAGTGTATATAAAGTAACTGTGATTTTTGCAATGAATAAACGTTTCAATTGCCAACTGCAGATCTAAAATTTACTACACCGAAATGGCCGATTCAAACCTTGATAGGATTTTATAGTCGGTCGATTCACACATGTGAATGCAGGAGCGTCCAACACGATAGAGCCCACGTAGCATTCCTAATCCCATCTAACACGTACCATTACTAACCTTATCTATCCAACACGTGGCAACATGCAGTCCACGCATAACCATGACATTTACGCTTGACAGCTTTTCGCATAAATATCTGAATAACCATGACACAGTTCTTCCATCTGGCAGCACCGTCTAAGGACAGAATTTCATATAAATATCTGAAAAAAACAGAGTTTTTAAAAAGAAAAGCAGGAAAAAAACAAGATCCAAGACAGAAAATGGCACAAGCAAGGAGGGGAGATGATGAATCGGAAGCCATCACGTACGGAGACGTATTCAAAGCGAAGGGAAATTTAGCAAAACAGCCCGTCACTCCAGGCGACGCAGCCCTCATGCAGAGCGCGGAGACTGTGGCTCTGGGACAAACCCAAAAAGGCGAAGCGGCGGCACTCATGGAAGCGGCGGCGCAGGCGAACGAGAAGGCGGGGCTGGTATCCAAGGACGATGACACCGTTGCGTGGGCAGAAGGAATGACGGTGACGGAAACGACCATCCCCGGCAGGAAGGTGACGGTCGAGTGCGTTGGCGGCCAGCTCGTTTCCTCCGACGTACAGCCGTCACCCGCCCCTTATGCAATCGCAGCCGCCTCCTACGTCACCATCGGGGAGGCATTGGAGGCGGCAGCACTGACAACATGGGATAAGCCGGTGGAGCAAAGCGATGCCGCGGCAATCCAGTCGGCGGTGCGGCGGGCAACGGGCACCCCTGAGATGCTGGCCGGCGGTGTTGCGGCGACCGCTCAGTCGGCTGCTGACATTAATTCTCAGCTGCCTTATGAGGAGCGCACCACGTTGGCCGATATTCTATTTGTGAGTGCGGAATTTTTTTTCTTAATTTTAACTTATTTTTTTTGGTTGGAGGTTCAAAGAACCTCTTCAGCTAAGAGCCAAAACTAAGGGTAGCCATTCCGCCAAAATCCAAAATTTGTCTGGGGCATGATCTCGGCCTCATCCCTTATAGTGTCGGAGCTATGCACTGATCCATGATCCATGGTGGACTGATTTCAGAACTACTGAACTTCACCACTAGACCAAGGATCCATTTAGTTTTATGTTTTGTTTAGAGCATAAAATTTGATCTAAAAGATATTTCTTCTTAATCGAAGAGATTGAGTATATATTTTAGTTTTTTACCGAAGAGATTTCTAACAATTCTTAATTTTGAGTTCAGCTTATAGTTCGCTTAAATTTCATGTGACTACATGTCAATAGATTTGTATAATTTTTTTAAAAAAAATTGAGTTTTGAATGTAGACTGCGTCTGAGGATCTTCCAGCTGACAAGGTAGTGATGATGGAAGACGCACATAAGATAAAGGAAAGTGAGGCGAGGCAGAGTGTGAGCGGAGAAGTTTTTCCGGGTGGTGTGGGAGATGCGATGGAGGCCGCCGCCAGAATTAATGAGCAAGACGGCCTTAACGTCGCTCGCTAGGAGCACTCCGTTATGGGTGTATATTTTGTGTGTATATGTTTTTGTTTTCTGTGTGTATATGTTCGTATTTAGTGCGTATGTGCTACGTTTTTTTGACAGGATATTTTTGGGCAACTGTCATCTGTTTTAAAACGATGAGTTGTAGTTGACAAACAACAGGGTGTTACAAATGTTATTTTGAGATTGACCGAGTTATGTGGAGAGAAATATGTTACGAAATAAGTTAAGATTTTATTATGGCCGAGTTGGAATGCGATATATTGTTTATTTCGAATGCTTGCATATGAAACCTTACTTGGGTGTTCATTTCTTTTGTAAATCTAAATATTACTTCATTTTTGCACTCCTTTCTTCCAGGAAAGTCATCTTTAATCTAAATTGTTCCTTTCTTTTTCTCTTTAAAGATAGCATAAAATAAGTGAATTGATAACTGAAGTTATGGCTCATAAAAACTGCTCTCATATCTATTGCCAAAATTTGTAATGCCATGTCTCTTACAAATGACTTCAATTGATGTAACTTCTTTGATTGTTGTATCTGAGACATCAATATAGCATTGTCTTTTCAGTTATTGCTCATTGTATACATAATTATTTTAGTTGTTTATATCCTTCATAGCTTGATTTTTGGCAGTCACCTTTAAAAAATGTATTATATCAGCTCAAACTGATATGATGGATGATGTTTGTTCTTCTCTTGAAATCTATACCTTTTGTAGATGTGTGATAACTGTAGAAGTTAATCACTGATTGCTCAATGATAGTATCTGTGATTTGAAGTTTGTTTTCTGTCGAGACTCTGCACCATTGAAAATATAGGTTCACCTTTCTTGGAACTATTTGTATCTTTCACAAAACCCTTTACATTCAATATTCATTCTTTTTTATGAGTAGATCGATCTCTGTTTGATCTATTTTGTTAATATTGTTGTTCTCGTTATCTTGATTATGATCATCATGTGTGGGTTTCACGATATGATCTATTTTGTAGATATCATTGGTTTTATTATCTTGAAATTTATCTTCATTTTGATCACCCAGTTTAGGTTTATAATGTGATATGTTTTGTCAATATCACTATTTTCATTACCAAGGAAATCATTATGATTTGGATCACTTTGTTTGGGATTTTTTATTTGAACCTGAGAAGATTTTACGAGATTGATTTTTATTGTTTTCTCTTTAGTAGTTTCTGTTGCTGATGACATTATAGAAGAATTGATATTATGATTATTTTGTGTATTAGAAGTTTATTTAGTATCATCAAAATAATGTTGATTAGAAGACATAGCGAGCACATGAAAGTAACTCAGAAGCATAAATATGGCTTGTGAATTATTTGTCAAAGTTCTTCAAACAACACAAAAATAAGGAGACACAAAGTATGTGTGCTAACCACTTGACAAAATTGTTGAAAGTAGGGCTTTTCCTCAGGAGGGTGGGGTGAGTCAGGGTAGACAGTTCTTAACCAGATTTAAGACAAATATGAAGAGAATCTTGTTTCCATTCAGATCCAATATTAAATCTACTGAAATAAAGAGCAGGAAAATAGAGCAAGATACAACTCACAATAAAAGAAGACACTAGATATTTGTGCTGAGTGGGAAACCCTCAAAACCTTTCGGTCTTCTCATAGGAAAAAAACCACTCCGATGAATCTTTCCATTTTTTTGAGCAACAACTCTTTTGTTACAACGTTTTCTAGCTACAACTGCTAGGAGCTACAACTCCTACTTATTCTTTTATAAGGTATTGCTTTCACAAGGTATACATGTATATAAAATGCATATCTTGAATCATATACATTTACATACACATAGTTGTATGATTTTTCTTTAAAAAACAACAGGTTTCTTTACAAAGAGATGTGACTATGCACTGTGTAAAAAACCACACAATGTACACACTCACACATCCTTATAAATACTTTAAAATAAGCATGAACTGTTTTAAGAGAATCAGTTACAAATAAGTAACTGTATTAAGTTAAACAACTGTTTATCTTTTCACAAGTGTATCTTCAAACACTCCGTTCAAATCATTTTTAGAAGAAACTTTCATAAATAACTACTGCTGAACCAGAACAACAAAATTTGTTCAAAGAGCAAAAAAAAAGTTGAACCAGAATTATCCAACTGAAAAAGAATAGAAAGAACTTTTTTTTTTTTTTTTCGTGAGACATAACTTCTTAGCCTTTGAAATAAAAATGAACGAACACAACTGTCATCAGTAAACTGTCGGTTTGTAACTGTCAAAACAGGAAGAAAACTATTTCAAGCCAACTATATACAAGTTCTCCAACATAATACTATAATGCCATTTATGCAGCCAAACACAAACCCTTAAGCTGGTTGTTTTGGCCTTTCTGGAGACTAAATGAGATGTCAAAATAAAAGTAGACTCACACTATCACCACAATATTTTACCAAATTTGTAGCTCATTAATCCAAACTTTTTATTAAGTTTCGAATCTGATAGAACCCTTCAAAAAATATTCTTGTCTTGATCTATCAGAGACATCATAGTGAAGATGCCATACCTGTGGAAGACCATAATGAAGTTTACCTCCTCTTAAACAACTATTTGCATACTGAAGAACAATGCTTTCCCCTTTTTCAAAGTTCCCTTCAAACTCACAATGTCATGCAATAAGAACCAGATACAAGGAGAAAATAAATGAGTCCAAGAACATTAGAGAGATAATGAAGTCAAATCCAAAGCATATACAAGACTACTATGAAAATAAATATACCAAGATACTAGCCAAAATCTGTCATGCTAGTGAAGTAATAACCCACAACCAATCTGGATGAAATAATCTGGTTATCTTAGGAACCAAGAAAAAACCCAACAAAAATGGTAACACTAGAATCGCAGTACAACAAGGAAGAACATACTAGAAACCCACCAAAAATTACACACTTGTGCAGATCCAAAAGAACATACAAACTCTCAATCATGGCAGCCCAAAAACAGTTGAGGGAAGTATTTCGAATGCTTTTTAGAAGTCCCAAACGAAAGCACAAAATCATTTGAAATTTGCCATACATGATTGCCAAGTGGCACCATAGGAATTTTGGAAAGTGGGTATGGATAACCTCACCCAAGAGTAAAGTAACTTTTACAAACATTGTTACCATTTTATTCCGCTGCCGTAGATGTCGAAACACAAGGTGCAGTAAC
Source organism: Chamaecyparis obtusa (assembly GCA_027943335.1). Lineage (NCBI taxonomy): Eukaryota > Viridiplantae > Streptophyta > Pinopsida > Cupressales > Cupressaceae > Chamaecyparis > Chamaecyparis obtusa. The sequence continues at coordinate 659,139 of BSBK01004155.1, read as the reverse complement.
TATATCATACGGTGCCTTGGTAATTACAACATGTATGCCACGTAAGGTTTTGCATCAACGGACAAATAATAGCTAACAAAAATGCCCTTGTAGAGATACACACAAAATGTGGATACATAGACCAAGGGCATGATTTTTTTGGCATATTGAAATGTCATTGTGCTAAGCATGCTGAATAAGAGTTTTACATAATATCGGCATGGGACAGAGACATAAATATGAAGGATCTGAGAGAAGTGATTGACAAAATGCCTGACTAAAAAACCTCATGGAATGTAATGACATCAGAGTTTGCGTATTTTGATTGGAAATAGTTTTCAAATATACATAAAGCTGAATTGTTGAGATATTTTTGTCCAAAATATAGTTTGTAGTACTTTTATAAGTAAGGATACACAGACAGCGCGGGTGAATAGTTTGTAGTATTTTTATAAATTTGATAGTTTCCCTTTGAATATTGTATTTTTTTAGTAAAGTATTTTTCTTGTAAAAAAAGAATGTTTGCAAGAAGAATACTAAATGTCATGTGTTCCATTGATATATTTCATTTGCTACTTCCTTCCATTGATACATATTGCTACTTTCTTCTATTACTATGCTTGGAGTCTGGACTTTTATTTGTTTTGCTGATGAAATAATATGAATGACAATGGACTTCGTATCAGAAATCTTCATCTCTGAAGTGGTTTTAGGTCATTGATGGATCTTATTAACAATATAAACGTTCAAAGAAATATTGTTAGGAAGAGCGGAGTCATTTGTGTTCTTGCAGTTTTTCTTGCCACCCTTGCAATAGCCATAACATCATTTGCACAAGAAGCTAGAAGAGGAAGGCGTAAGTGCAAAAGAGAAGAAATTCCTTTCTATAAGTGTATTATCCATTCCAATGAGATGGGTTGTCATGACCAAATTCACATGAGTACATGAGCCTTCTTTCATCTAGCCAATATTCTAACGTGAAAAGGAAGCATTAGAGATATGATACATATAACGTTAGAAGAACAACAAGTGATGTTCCTCCATACCCTTGGCCATAATTTAAGGAATTGTAAGACTACCCATAACTTTGGACACTCAGGAGAGATAGTAAGCTGATACTTCCACAAGGTCTTGATGGTTATCTTAACGCTCCTTTTAGATTATTTATTATCCCCTAGTCCAAACACTCCTCCAAAAATTAGTGGGAAGGACCATTTCGATATGTACTTCAAGGTAAATCTCCTAGTGGTACAAATTAGTTTGCTTGAGTCTTATTCCTATTACAACGTGTTCATTTGGTTATAAATTTTTTTACTATACGATTGTGTTGGAGCAATTGATGGATCCCATATACTAGTCACTATTGATGTCGACATACAAGCTAAATATCACGATAGAAAATGTAACTTGTCGCAAAATTTTATGGGCATGTGTTTGTTTGATTATAAGTTTCAATACATCCTTGCTGGTTGGGAAGGGTCTATGGCAAATAGTTGTGTTTTAGTTTTGACTCTCTCAAGATCAGATCCACTAGTAGTTCCCCTTGGTACATCAAATCACACTATAAATGATTATATAATGAAACATACGATAAATGTTACAACGTTATCACAATATAATTTTTTTATGTAGGAAAATATTATTTAGTCGATGTTGGATATCCAAACGCACTAGGATTTATCACCCCTTATCAGTGTACACGTTACCACCTAAAGTAGTTTTCAAGAGAAAACCTAATAAACACTCCACAAGAGTTGTTTAACCACTGACACTCCTCACTTAGGAATGCAATATAACATACATTTGGGATTGTGAAGTAGTGTTTTCCTATCTTGAGGCATGCGATGTCTTATCAAATCATGATTCAAACAAATATTGTTTTAGCATGTTGCATACTACACAATTTCATTGCAATAGAGGATGGTGTTCTATCCGAAGTAGAAATTGAAGAGGAAGATGATCGCTACGGGATAAATGTACCAATGCTTGAGACATATGGATTGAGTCAGTGTGATAGAGAGATGATTGGAGGAAGTTTTGAGATGAAATAGCAAGAAGGATGTGGGAAGACTACATATCTCAAACTTAGTTGTAGTTTGAGGACCTATCTTTCTTCTAAATTATTGTTGAAGTGTTCTATACGTTACATGTCATTGTGATTTTATGGATCAAATGTCACTTAGCTACCATTGGAAGTGTTGCATCATAATAGTTCTTAGGTTGTTGTTGACGAATTTAATTTTGATGGTGCTTTGAGGGGCAATCGAAGTGTTGGTGGCATTGGTTGCAACATTCAAAGTTAAGGAGTAGAAATTGCTTGGATTGAAAGACCAATTAAGAAGAGATGAATAATTATGCATAATTCACTACTCTTGTAGAATACTTATTATTTTGAAATGACTTAAAATTGGAAAAGATAGATATTGAAGGGGATTCAATCTCTACTTGGATAGAAAGACCAATTAAGAAGAGATGAATAATTATGCAGAATTCACTACTCTTGTACAAGACTTATTATTTTGAAAAGACTTACAATTGGAAAAGATATTTATTGAAGGGGATTCAACATTACTTATAAATTATTTAAGGAAGATCTCATCTCCCAATTGGATCCTTAATGAAATCCTCAAAAGAGCAGTGGACCTTCTAGGATACTTCAAGAAATGTAAGCTATCAACCATATTTATAGAGAGGGTAACGGTAAGACAGATAAGTTGGCCAACTTGGGTGCAGATGAGGCATTTTTATAAAGCATAAATTGACACAAATATTTCTATAGTTAGCTTGATATGATAAACCATATCATTGTCTCAATAGGTTCTAATAGGCACAATATTCTTGATTAAATTAGAATAAACCCTTGCACAGGTTGAAGCTACTGAAGTTTCCTTTATAACACCTAAGATATTCCATAAATTGAATACAAAATTGCATATTTTGCTAATGCAAAATAGTAGGTTGCGAAATAGAAAACTTGTCGCTATTTCATTGAGTCCTATATAGTATATTGTGAAACAACGAACTTGTCGCTATTTTGTGAAAGATGCATTCCATTGTAGATAACTAGTAAATTTTTTTCTATTTCATGGAGGGTAGCTTTCATTGTAACGAAATAGCGAAACAATCATTATTTCACAAGTGGTGATTTCTCATGGCGAAATGGTGAAAAGTCACGATTTCACCTGAGGCAAATTGTGACCTGGGGACTGATGAAAAGTTTAATATGTTGGCGACTTGGCAAAAAGTTTCTATTTCTCCCTTTCATATTTTTTGATAAGTGCAATCTGTTTGTATGATTGGGGTGATCTATGCCTTGTAGTGTAGAGACTAGGTGAGCATGATTTATAAATAAGTTTGGATCACGGTAGTCTGTGATGTTCTTTGGAATGATTATAAGTATGCTTTCTATTGCAGGGCTTGCTAAGTAAGGGATTTTAAGTTGTAATTATAAATAACATATTGAGAAATCTATCACTAACAAGGTCATCAAGAATTTTAGAGGTTGGCTTTGAATTATGTACAGGTATAGGAATTTTTAGAGTAAAGTATTAATTATATTAATTAACTTTACTCCCTTCTTAAGATGTCAACACTTTTATTGCTAGTTTTTTATATTTAAACACACATGCACTAGTTGATTTAAACTTATGCACTAGTTGTTTTAAATATAAACTTGCATGCATTAGTCTTGTAATAATTTAACTAGTTATTACATGCACTAGGGTTTGCCTTTCAAGGCTTTTGATCTCCTTTAAAAGGATGATCCATTGTATATTTTATTAATTCATTATTTAAGGATATTTTTTTCTTCATATTTTTGAGTCAAACCCTTGCCCTCTTCTTGTCTATACTTCCTTGTAACAGGTTTTTGTATGCAGGTGATTTTCGGGTTTTGTGGATTTGTATTACTCAAATCCTACATAGTATGAGAGCCTAATCTGCTATAGCTTGTTCACGTTTGAAGGATCCAGAGTTTAGAAATTCATCTGTTTCAGATTAGGGCCTTTTTTTGGTTTTTTATTGAAATTACGGGGTCCCTAAATTTTGGTGCACTTTGATCTCAAACGGACCTCACCGTTGAGCTCGTAGTGCCCAAAAACCCCTATTTTGATATAAAACACATCAAATTTGGAGAATTTTGCATTTTGGGGCTTTTTTTGTACCAAACAACTTAGCACGCTTCTCGAAGCATAATTTGCATGGACTGACACACTTCCCAAAGTATAATTCTCTAGTTTTGGCATGCAAATTGATGCAAAGATTTTGCATTCTGGCACAAATTAAAACCAAAAAATTGGCACACAAATCGAGGTAAAAATTGAAATGCTTGGCACAGATCCTGAGGCATGCATGCGATTTTGATTTTTTTTTTTTGGGGGGGCGGCGACAGCTATTTGGCCGTTAAATTTAAGCCCATCATTTGATGATGTCAGTATGCATCATTCTCATTTGCACCATTTTTGGGCTCTCTAGCAGACCAGTTGGTATTTTGCTCATAACTTGAGCATACGGTGTTGAAATCAGGAAAATGAGATATCACCGGAAAGATGGTTCCAAGCCTGATGCTCTCATGCATGTTAATCTAGTATTTTATGTCATCTAGCTTTCTATTTTTTTTTTGTCAATGCCAGCTCATCCCTTTTGCATTCTGGGGGGGCTAATTTGCTCAAATTAGCTCCATTTTTTGATCTGGAAGCGCCGGAAAGCTCTTCTCGAGCACCATCCAGATTTCTGACTATTTTCATCATAATTTTTTCAAAATACACAAGATTTAGATCTGAAGCTTTTTTGCTCTTCTCTTGATAAAACATATCATTGAAGGCTTAGGGGTTCGATATTTGGATTGTGGGGGGATGTTATTTTCTTGTTTCTATCAATTAAACCAAATATTTATCAAAACAAAAACCCCTTCTAAAAAAATGACCGAGACCTCTTCTTGTCTAGAACTTTTGACCCCACATAATTATCACACATGGAAAACCTTGATGACACGACTTCTCTGTTCAAAAGGGCTCTGGTCTTGTTTAGATGTAGTGCAACCAGTATTATAGAGGCCCTTTGAGATCATGCAGCATCAAAACAAGATGGATGAGGCTATGGGGTTGATTCCTTTATAGGTATCAGATAGCTTGCAGTTTTATCTTGATGGGTGCACTACCCCTCTACATATGTGGGCTAAATTTGAGACATTATTCAGTACCATCAATTAGTTCAGAGCACTTCAGATTGAGGCAGAGCTTACCTCTCTTGTACTTGATTATTTTCCCTCTATTGAGGACTTTCTGATGAAGTTCAAATAGTAGAGATCTTTTTTACACGGATGTGGAAAGAGAAAGACTGATAAAGAGTGCATTTATTTGATTCCGTCTAAGCTTAGGGGAAACTTTTAGATCTTCTCTTCTACCTTTCATTCTACCATGGACGCTTTGGGACCTACATTCACCATGCCCACTTTTGAGGTGTTCTGTGATCGTTTGACTAGAGAGCAGGCCAAGCTTACTCAGTTGGACTCTCTAACAGGATCAAAGAACCAAGCATTGGTTGCCCAGCCATCCAACGGAAAGCAGAAGCAGATATCAGATTCCTCTTCTCAGCACTCTACTGGCCCACCATCTTCTTCTAAGAAGGAGAAACAAAAGACTGAGAGACCTACATGTTCCTATTGTCAAAAGAGACCTCATGATGAATCACATTATTTTCAGAAGAGATTTGATGGCTATGAGAAACAGATTGTAGATTTGCAAGCTCTTCTTCAAAAGAGCACTGTTTCCTCTCCATCCTCTTCTACCTCACAGGGGTCTGCTTTTCAATCTTCTTCCACATCTTCGACATCTAGACAAGATTTTGGACAGGGTCATGCATTACAACCATCCATTGCATCCCCTTCACAATTCTCTTGGATACTTGATTTAGGTGCTTCTCACCATATGGCATCTTCTCAAGGGGTCTTCTCTATTGTTGAGGCTTCTCCCATTCCTCATATTCTCATGGAGAATAACACTATCCTGACAGTCTGCGGGAAAAGTTCAGTAGGCATTCAGGATGGAACATTCAATGATGTATTGTATGTTCCATCTATGTCTATAAACCTTCTCTCAATTTATCAGATTACACACAGTGGATTAGGGAAGACAGTTGAGTTCACTGGAGATTCAGTCTTCATTCGGGATAGTGCGATAGGAGGCATTGTTGCTAAAGGGACAATTAATCATTCCACCCATCTCTACACCTTCTCACACTTTGGTCCACCATCTCCATAGTCGGAGCACAACTCTCCTCTTTTGCGAGAGCATCATGTGGTGTAGTCAGGTCATTTGAACCTTTGTATTGTTCTTGACATCACTACTATGACTGCCACACCACATCCCGTTGAGGTCTTCTCTCTTCAACAAGATTCTTCTTCAGCACTGCTTGACCCTCCAACTCCATTCATCGAGCCATCATGTGCACTTGTTGAGGATTCTACAAAGGACATTCATCTCCTCTTTCATGACAATATCAGCACACCTGTCACACCACCTACATTGGGGATTCCCTTTTAGGATCCTCATGTTTACTCCTTTGAGCATCAACTCGGCTTTCCAGTGACACCTCATCTTTTGAGGTTACCTCTTCAGTGTCCACTGACTTTCAATCCTTTGCATTGGAGTCACAGTGGTTTGTTCATTAATCCAGGGGTTCTTTCATTCCGAGGGGGCTTTGGAGCCTCGATCCTCTCTCACGGTGGGGTTGGCAGCACACATTGTACTTATGGCTTTGAGAGAGTCTCTTGAAGTCTTTTTTTTTTCTTTTACTTGCCTTTATATCTCTTTTTGGAGTAGGGTTTTTTCCTATTGGGTTTTCTCTATTTCTCCGTTTTATAGAGATTTGGTTGTGCTGGGTACCTCATCAGTCCATGTTGTTGGGACCCATTTTTATGCTTCTAGCATTGTCGTTTTCTTTGCTTTCTTCTTGCATTATTTGTAGTTGCATTGTTGCTCATCTTAAGGGGGGTGTTAGAGTAAAGTATTAATTATATTAATTAACTTTACTCCCTTCTTAAGATGTCAACACTTTTATTTTTAGTTGTTTATATTTAAACACAGATGCACTAGTTGATTTAAACTTATGCACTAGTTATTTTTAATATAAACTTGCATGCATTAGTCTTGTAATAATTTAACTTGTTATTACATGCACTAGGGTTTGCCTTTCAAAGCTTTTGATCTCCTTTATAAGGATGATCCATTGTATATTTTTTTAATTCATTATTTAAGGATATTTTTTTCTTCATATTTTTGAGTCAAACCCTTGCCCTCTTTTTGTCTCTACTTCCTTGTAACAGGTTTTTGTATGCAGGTGATCTTTGGGTTTTGTGGATTTGTATTGCTCAAATCCTATAGGAATAAAGGAAGATCTCTAGAAGGTTTCTTATAGGTCACATGGGAGGAGTAATGGAATAAAAAAAGTGAATTTGTAACATACTCCTTGGGTGAGCCCACAATGGTGGGTTACACTTTTTCAGACGAAGAAAAACATCCTGAAAAATGTGATGGGGAAAAAAAAACCATCATACTTTTGATAGAAAGTAATTAGTACTTTTGATTGTAAGTGAGTAACTTTCGATCGAGAGTACTTTGCTTACTTTCGATCGAAAGTAAGCAAGTACTTTCGATCGAAAGTAACTAGGTCAAGACTTTCGATCGAAAGTCAAATGCTAAGAATTTTGGTGGGGTTTTTAACCCGCTGAAAGTGTCACTTTCACCGTGACTTTCGGCGGGGATGAAACTTGGCTTCCAATTTTTCAACCATCATTTTTCAGGTATTTTTATTTTCAATTTTTATTATTTATTATTTTTGATATATATATTTAGTATATATACATGTATATATGCATGTATATGTGTATATATACATGTATATATGTATATATGCATATATATATATGTGTGTGTGTGTGTGTGTGTGTGTGTGTGTGTGTGTGTGTATGTATATATATGTGTGTGTATATGTGTATATATATGTGTGTATGTATGCATATATATATATATATATATATATATATATATATATATATATATATATATCTCTGTGTGTGTATGCATGCATGTATATATGTATATATATGCATGTATATATGTATGTATATGTATATATATACATGTATATATGTATGTCACTAGTACATTTGAGGGAAAATTCCAATGGCCATATGTCAGATTTCCAATGCCTATTTGTCAAAATTTTGACAAATATGTCTGTCGGCATTTTTGCGTTGGAAATAGCGATGGGAGTGAAAACCGTTGGTTTTATGACATAGTCTCCCACCAGAAAATGCCACATAAATAGAAACTTTACTATGGGATAGATCTGTCGAAAAGGTGACCTTTACGACATTTTTTCTGTCGTAATTGTTACAGATATGCATTAGATCTCTGATAGGAGAACTCATCGGATGTATGGCGGTATTGTCGCAATAATCTATTGAAGTAATAAACTATCGACGGGAGTATTTGTCAGACATATAGCACGTTTGTCGAAAAATATTTACTACATGTCAAAAAAGTGACTGATTAGCATAGTAAAAATAACAAAGCTCAAGAGACCATCATAGTTTATCTCTAGCTTTGGTCCATATACTAACAAAACATTTTACATTTCGTTAGCTCATCAAATGAGGGGATTTGAAAAAATTTAATAGAATATTTTCATGATAACGTATATTATTTAAGTTGACGTTGCATGAATTTATCGACTCTGTGCACTTGTATACTGCGAGCACAGCCATAAAGAAGCATCTCCTCCCATGGCCTACATTACTCAAACCACTGGAGGGGATGCTTCTTTATGGAAGTGGTCGATGTATACAAGTGCATGAAGTAGATAAATTCATTCACCATCAAATTAAAATAATATACGTTGTACATGAAAATATCATCCATTAAATTCTTTCAAATCACCGCATTTGATGAGCTAACGAAAAGTAAAATGTTTTTTCAGTATATGGACCAAGGACGGAGACCAACTATGATGGTCTCTTAAGCTCTGCTATCTTTAGTCCTAGCTACTGGGTAAGGGCTAGAAGACTTATACCTGTTGATCGTTGAGAATAATCACTGCCTTGCCTTTATGTACATTGCACAGTATCCAATATAAGAGAAGGTGCTCTGCAACCGTACGACTCCTGAGGCTGAGGTGTTGAGCACTTCTGCCATCGTACTCTGCAGAACCTCGTGGCTTTTCTCTATTCTCCTTTGTAGTTTCATGCTTTTTGAGGTCTTGTTTGCTTTGTTTTTCCCTTTGCTTGGTTTGGTTCTCCTCATTTTCCATCACTGCTTTTTCTGTGTGTTCTCTTTGGGGTGTGATTAGGGTTTTCTTAGGGATGTCTTCAGAGCCAGGTCCTCTTGGCTCCCAGCCTGGTTCATCTATGTGGGAGTCTGGAGAAACTACGGTGAATGATGGAAAATCCTTAAGTATGGATATTGATGGAGGTAATAAAGATATTAATGAAGAATGTTAGGATAATAATACTCAAATGTGCCAAGGGGAATCTACTAAGATTAATAATGGGAAGTTGGAGGACAAGCCGTCATACAAGGAAGTGTTGGCAGAATAGTCATGACTCAAGTGTCCGTTATCAGCCACTTTCAATGGAGTTTTCCTCGCTAGTAAGGAGCCAACTCGATGGTCCGCAGCTGATGGAGATAGACGGGGTGGGGCGTCGCTGAGAATGGCACGGTAAAAAATGGAGAGGGTGGAACTGTTAAGCCCACTCCCCATGAACTTTGAACTCTCTCACTCTCCCCTAATGAAGATATGATAAAAGCCATTAGGAAGGAACAATTAAGGCTTAAAGAAATTGCAATTTTCTTTGTATGCTTAGAAAAAGATTCTCTTCCTGCAAGAAAGTTTTTTTATGATTGGATTGCGCATGTTTGGGGAAAGAAACTAGGTATTCAAGTCAGTTTCTGTAGGATGATTCAGAAGAGTATGTTTGTTGTTTTTTTCAAAATGCGTGCCATGCAGGAAAGGGTGCTTAAAAAGAGGCACTGGAATGTGGGTTGGTCCATCTTTAAAGCTTTGCAATGGTCTACTAAAGGGGAGGTCGAGCAAGTTGTGGCTCGGGCTGTTCCCCATTGGGTGGAGATTAGAAATCTCTAGCCTGAATTTTGGCCTTTTATAGCCCAGCTTGTCCACCCTCTTGGGTCGGTTCTGCAAATTGAGGAAGCAAGATATACTTTACCTCATTTGAATGCTAGAATCTTGATGGCCCTCGAACCAGAGCTTGAATTCTCAGATATTATTTTGATGGACCTAGAAGATGAACAATTTTCTTGGGAAATTACACTCTTAGGTGATTTAAGTTCTTGTTTTCATTGTAAGCAAAATGGTCATTCCAAAAGGGAGTGTCCGGCCTTGCGGGTTCTTCAGAACCCTAAATTTTCTAGTAAATTGAATACGAATGATAGAAAGGATGGCTCAGAGACTATTGACCCTAATAAAGAAAAAGATGTTAACATTTCAAAAATTGATGAGACCGGTCTAGTGGATGGTAAAAATTTAGTCCCCGAGCCGAATGTTAACATTGAGATAAATAATAGTCAAGATAAAGTAGATAAAGATTTTTTTTTATGTATTAATAATCCTTTATTTGATGGAAAGGAGACTATGGATCAAAATAATGTTGCTCTCGAATCCCCAGCCAATTGTCAACCAGTTCACAACCATGAGATAAAGTATGTTAATAGCTTTGAAAAAATCCCACCCCCCCCAAACCGAATGCTCAACAATTGGCATTAACATCTATCAGTGAGAAAGCCACGAATGTTAGGAGGAATTCCAATGGACCCCTAAATAGTGAGAAGGGGTTTCAGGGAATCTTTAAAGGAAATAGTGGTCACCAATTGCAAAATGAAGTAGCCACACCTGTGGCTGAAGAACCTTTTACTGAAGTTAAGAAAAAGAAAAGAAAGATGGTTGAAAGAACATCCTTGTCTAATGACAGCAAAAACTCTGGGAAGGGAATGCCAGATTGTTTTAATAGGCTCTATAATAACCCCAAAAATTTACCTCAATGATACACACACATAGTTGGAATGTGAGAGGGCTAGAGATGTTTGATAGAAAATACTTGGTCAGGAAGTGGTGCAATAAACTCAAAGAAAAAGACATTATATGTCTTCAAGAGATTAAGGTTGTTGGCTTTCAAGCATACACCAGTATGAAATTCATCTGGGATAGAGATATCGGCTTTCACTCTAATCATCCTAGAGGTAGAGGTGGCACCACCATTTTGGTTGGACCCCATTGGGCTAACAAGCTCAACTCAAATGGCTCCTCGCCCTGTAACAGAGCATTATGGGTCACATTCAAACATAAGGATTTTCTGATTCAAGTGTGTAATATCTATGCCCCCAATGACTATAGAGATCGTGCCGCCCTGTGGGAATGGTTAATTAATGACCTTCATAAAGCACATTGGATCTTTGTTGGAGACTTTAATATGGTGGAAAGTAGGGAGGATAAGTGTGGTGGCAATGTTCAAGGGTGGAAAGGGAATGAGTTGTTTTTCTGGTCTAATTTTAAGAGGAAGTTCAGAATTGAAGACCCCCTCAGGCTTAAGAAGAATTCCTTCTCAGATATTTGGTTCACATGGTGTAATAACCAAGCAGGGCAGCAGAGAGTCTACTATAGGCTTGATAGGATCTATGCAGAAGAGTCTGTCTTCTCCTTTCAGAAATAGGATGGCAGGGCCCTAGTGTGTGTTTCCCCTACCACTATGTCAGATCACTACCCAATCTATGCAGTAGTCTCCTTGGAATGTGATGATGGTATTTATCCTATTAAGAAAAACAATAGCTTTAAACTTAATACTTCGCTTCTCAAGGATGAAGATAATGATGAAGCTATTAAAATGGTCACCAATTTATGTAAACTTTGTAATCAGGGATTGAATAAAGTGGACATGTGGAGCCACTTAGTGGAATCTTGGAAAAGTATCTACCAGATTATAGGAAAGTAGAAGGCCATGATTAGAAACTGGGAAGAGCATACCCTACAGTGTACCCTTAACTCTTCAGAGAAAGAATTGTAGAATAAGGGATCTGACCCACAATTGGAGGAGAAGATTAAAGAGATTAAGTGCCAGCTTAGAAACTGTGAACAATATAAAATCAATGGGCAAAAGACCAGGGCTAGGATGAACTAAATGAAAGGGGGGATAAAGGATCTAAGTATTTCTTCAATATCATTCGATGCAAATAGAAAAGAGAATGCATTGAAGGCATTCAAATCGATGGGGAAGTCTCTATGGATTCTAACAATAATAAATATGCTTTCTTTAACTTCTATAAGAATTTTTTCTCCTCCAAATTCAATGACCACAATATCAAAAAAATGGAGGAATGTCTCAGGTTGATCCCCAAGAAAATTTAGAATGTGGAGGCTAATAGACTCAACCTGCCAGTCTCATTGGTGGAAATTGAAGATGCAATCAAGTCCCTGGCTAATGATAAAGCCCTCGGGCCTAATGGACTCCCTGATGAGTTCTATAAAAATAATATTGATTGGATTGGACAAGAATTGTTAGAATTATATGAGGATGCCTTCCATCATGGCTCCCTGGGTACTGACATTAACAGGGGAGTTATCAAGTTGCTCCCCAAAGATGGTGACAAATCTCTAGTGAAGAACTGGAGGCCCATTACACTCCTGAATTTGTCTTATAAGGTGATAGCTAAAGTTCTGGCCAGAAGGATTGGTAGCTTATTGAATGATTTTATATCTCCAACTCAGACAGGATTCATTAAAGGGAGATTCATCCTTGAAAAGATGATTACCAGTTGGGAAGCAATGCATTGGGAAAAGAGTGAAAAATAGAATGCAATCATGGTTTTGTTGGACTTCGAAAAGGCTTATGATAGAATTGAGTGGCCCTTTGTTATGGGAATGCTAAAGGCATTCGGATTCCCCCCTACTTTTGTAATTGGATCAATATCCTACTCACGGACTCTTCTACGGTTATATATGTAAATGGAGAACTCTCTGAAAGCATCACCCTCCAAAGATCCATCAGGCAGGGGTACCCTATTGCCCCAACTTTGTTTGTTATTGCTGCTGATGCTCTTTTTTATATATTGAGAGCCCCTTAGCTAGGTCCCCCTGTTAGAGGAATTACCCTCCCTAATGAGGAATCCTTGCTTAATGCCCAGTTTGCAGATGACACAACACTGTTTATTATCTTGGAAGAGGAGAACTTTGATAACATGTTACATAGATTGTAGTTCTTTTGTGATATCTCAGGAGCCAAAGTGGCCCCTCACAGATCCTCAGTCATTGGTTGGTCGTCTGCTCCTCCAGATTGGGTAGTAAGTAAAGGCTGGAGATGGTTAGGGCCTAACAACATAGTAAGATATTTGGGCATTCCATTCTCTATTGACCCATCCCTCAAAGAAATGTGGAACTAGCTATATGCCAAGATTGAAAATAAATACATCAAATGGAAGACACACATTATCCCTAGCTGGTAGATTTTAGATTGTTCAGAAAGTCTTGTCAGCTCATCACATATATTTTTCATCTACATGGCTATTCTCTAACTATCAGACTGGGTAGATTGAGAGAATTATGAGAGACTTTCTCTGGTCTAATGGCCTTGGCAACAAGAAAATGCACTGTGTCAAATGGCAGTGGTGCTATATGCCAAAAAATAAAGGGGGCCTGGGCATAAGAGATTTGAAAGACCAGGGTATGGCTCTAGCCTCAAAATGGGTTACACAAGCTGTGATAGGTGATGAACCATGGAAGGTTTTGATCAGGAACAACATCAATAAATCAGATATCAAAAAAGGGAAAGGATGGAAGGATGTGCCTCTTTGGGACAAATTAATGGGACCCATGAATTTGGCCATTTTTGGTTCCAAAGTGTTTCAGTCCATTTGGAAAGCATGGGTTTAGGTCAGGGATCTTCTCCTATTCAGGGGTGCCAGGGGTGGTCCTCCTACATACTCGGTGGTCGATAGATCAATTTCATGGGGGGTGGAGGCAAATAGCAAGCCTTTGGCATTAACTCAAAGCTGCTCTGCCAAGAATTGGGCTAAGTATGGTATCTCTACTATTCAGGATGTATTGATTGGCAATAAGCTTGGGGATTGGGAGGAACTATCCAATAAGTATCATATCCCTAGCTCGCAGAAAAAGACATATTCTATCCTTTCTAAGGCTGTGGGTTCTTTTTTTCCTGGAAAATGTATGACCACTAGTAAATTCATGCAGTGGGTCAAATGGAAGGATGGTAGTGAGTTCCACAAGATCTCTACTAAGCAGATTTATGATATGTTGAAAGATAAAAGTGACATTTTTGAGAGGGTGAACCTTGGCTGGGGGCTAGATTTCCTGGTATCTAAATGGAAAACCTTTTTTAACTTCTTTTGGCACTCTCCTTGTGAAACTAAGAAATCTTGTTTTAGGTGGCTTTTGCTCTTAAAGAAACTTGCTGTGGGTAACACCCTGCCCCATGATTTAGGAGAACCTATTTGGTGTGATTTTTGTTCTGTCCCTGAGTCCTATGAGCATTTATTTTTTAACTGTGCATATGCTCGGGGTATATGGTCTATCTTTCTTGGGTCTCCAATTGACTGGAATTGTAAACTTGGTTTGTCTTGGTCTGAAATTCTTGTTGGTTATGTTGAGTCTTTTGATTTTAAAATGAATTCTTTTTGGTCTACTCTTACATGTGAAATTCTATGGTTTTTATGGAAATAGCGGAATAGTGAGATATTTCAGAAGAGAAGGAGACAGCTTATGGAGTTTGGATGTAAACTCACACATTTTCACATCATGTCACAGGTTGTTGCTTCCTTAGAGATCTCCAAGCATAGGTTGTTGCTTCCTTAGAGATCCTTATGAGAGAAGGCCAGCTGTTGATCCACAAAGACGACATTGCTTCTTGCCAATACTTCTCCATGCACAAAGATATGCTTCGACAGAGGGAGCTTGACTGTCTTAACCAGTTCATCAAAGATATGCAGCTTGAAGATAGAAGGATGCCAGGACCTGATACTCAAAGTTAGCGAGGGAACTTCCTCTTTTTTTATGTTCTTGACCAGTTTGCAGTACAATAGATACTCAAGGATTACAGTCCTATTTTTGTATTAACTAGCATCAGTTGTATTTAACCTCTATTATCAAAACTTACGAGATGTTATGTATGTAATGATCTGACTTAGTCTTTAGGTTTTGATTAGATAGAAATATTGTATACCGAGAACTCTGATGTAACTAGTTTATCAAATATGTTAATACAAAAAATATAAGAGAAGGCATAAAATATGAATAGATAAAAGAAATGAAAGATACAATAAAATTATCTTGTTGTTTACCTTCTCATAATTGATCCCAGTCTCGTAAAAGTAATTTTATACGATCACTAGCACATTTCGTGCATGGATGAGAAATAGTATCCAAAGTTTCTAGATTCTGAGAAGAGGTATGAGTGGAGGCCAAAAAAGGGATATTTGTGAAGGTTTTATAGATGTAGTACTGAATCATCATCTCTGCACTAGTACTCAATCTGGAAACCCTCTCTAGAAAATCTCCACATCTAGCAAATCTCCACAAAAATCCCTTCTGGCCTCCACTGCATATACATCTTCTCAGTATCTAAAAACTCTCCATCATTGATTCCCATCATTTTTCACCATCTCTGTGGACTGAGACCTTAAATTATTGAGCTTCTCTTTGTTTCAAGAATAGTTTAACATTCTCTACTTAACAGGGCCAACCACGTGAAGGTGCAAGCTCATCTGGCCCCTCCTAGGAGCCTCTTATGACCCTTTATGACATTTTAAGACCTCTAAGATGTGTATTCTTAGGAGTCGTAAAGGGTCATAAGGGGTCCTAGGACACAACAACTAAGAAACATAAATGTAGGCATCATGGTCACAAGTTTTTGGAGACAACATACTTGAGTGGTATACCTAGACGATGCAAAGCAACCAGTATTCCTCTTGAACCAGAGGAGTAGTGGTTGCTTTGCATCGTCTGGGTATACAACTCAATTATGTTGTCTCCAAAAAATTGTGACCATGATGCCTATATTTATGTTTCTCAACTGTTGTGATATCTACCTTTAATGTTTCTCAACTATTATACGTGTTTATTTGCATTTTTTTATGTGTTTGGGAAGACATATTTCTAGCCTGGGCCTGGATCCTATGACAATTAGCTTCATAACAATGAAGTAGATGATAGATGAGAAATTAGCTTCCCAAGAAAAATCCCATAA
This sequence comes from Chamaecyparis obtusa, assembly GCA_027943335.1. NCBI lineage: Eukaryota > Viridiplantae > Streptophyta > Pinopsida > Cupressales > Cupressaceae > Chamaecyparis > Chamaecyparis obtusa. The sequence goes on along the minus strand of BSBK01004155.1, from coordinate 642,896 downwards.
ATGAACTATGCGTACCCCAATTCCTGTGGCCTTTGTGCGTACCCAAAGGATAAATTTGAAACACAAGGGTAGGCTTAAAGATCTGTCTAGTGATGCAAAATTAACTTCTTTAAGCCTTACCCTTGTTTCAAATATATCCTTCGGGTACGTGCAAAGGGTACAGTAATTGGGGTACACAGTTTATTTACGAGATTTTTCTTGGAAGCTAATTGCTTAGCTCTCATCTACTTCATTTATTATCAAGCTAATTGTCGAAGGATCCAAGCCTAGACTAGAAAGATGTCTTCCCATTCTATTTAAGCCATATTCCTTGTTCTTGTCAAACTTCCTTGGTACAGTAGGTGTGCTCTCTGTAGTACTCTTCTTTAATTTGTGTTCGATGATAAGCATCTTCTTCTTCTTCCTAATTGCAGCCAGAGCTTCCTTTTCATCAGGATTCAACTCCACTTCCCCCATCTCATCATCCTCATCACCCTCAGCTGGCATCCTAAGCCCTTCTTCCCTCTCTAGTTCTTCAAGCCTCTGCAAGATATCCGGGTCAATAAAGTCTACAACATTGTGTCCATCCATGATCTCAGGAATATCATCTTCTTTCCACTCTTCATTTTCCAAAATATACCCCTTCTTCAAGCTTGCAGAGTAGTCTCTAGTGGTTGCAAATAAATCTTATTACAAACTAGAATAAGAGGCTTATTGGCAAACATAGGTTTTATGCTGTGAAACAGAGCTGCCTATTGTGCAATACTATAACCACGAGACCCTGAAACATCAAGGAAAAACAAAAAAACCACCTTCAAATGAGCCAAGGTAATAATATTGAGCATCTCTATGGTGTTCCTGCCCTCCAAGGGGTGGTCCAAAATACCAAGGCTATCAATAGGCTAAATATCTTCAGACTGTCACGAAGGCCTAATGGCTCTGCCTTGTAGCCCACAACATAAAGCACAGTGCTCAAAGCAAAGTACATGTCCATATTGTAGAAATGGAAAAGAAACAAAAAGAAAACAAATAAAAATAAATAAAAAAGAAAATATTACAATTAAATAATCACCAATAATGATCCGAATAATATATCTGTATGCAGCCCATATTTAACATTTCAAATGCAAGAATGAAAGAAAACATGGAACTAAGCCCATAGTTCATAGGCCCACAGAGGGACATTTATCATAGTCATAGAAATATGATTATTTTTAAATTGAATACACCAAGGAGTACCATCAGAAATATTGACCATTTACAATCATGAACAGTGAATAATCAAATAGCTCATTTTTTTATCAGCATGTGTAGTCTCTGTGTATATGAATAATGAATGAAATATCAAGTTGAAATAAAATAGTGAACAAAAATTCAAATTCAAGGCCTAATTTATCAAGAGAAACAAACATTAGGATGAAAGAAAAATCATTAAGACTATAGAAAAATCATTAGGACTATAGAAAAATCATTAAGACTAGAAAATCAACTAGAAAAATCATTATGACTATAAAAAAATCATGTAGACTAGAAAATCAAGTTCTAGAAATGGACGGTTCTAATGCTTTGCCATTACAACAATTGAGCATTCATCATTTGGTACTTCTTGTTGTATTCCATTTAACTTTTTCAGCTGCCGTGTTTATGTGCATGTTCTTTATGTGTTTGGCTTCTCTTGCTCGCGAGGGATATGTCGATAGGTAATTGATTTGAAAGCATAATGATTTGATAGTCTTTTTTCAGGATAGGCGTAATCATCCTGCCAACCTTAATTAGCAACATTTGTGATATATGTCAAGTACTTATAATCAGTATGCCCAACAAACATAGACTTAGTAGTAAAAGCATGTCCTTTGGTTTAATAGTTTACTTATAATCAGTATGTCCTTTGGTTTACTAGTTTAATCTAGTTTAAGAATGGTTTGTTTCATGTTTGAATGTACCATTGAATGAAGCTTGGCTATATTAAGTACAATCTTAAGACTCGTGACTCTTCAAATTCTCTTGTTTCCTTCAGACCTCCAAACATGTGTACTATGAGATTTTCTCCAACAAATGGACTTGTGATGATTTTCACAATAGTACTTGTGTTGGAGGAATACTCAAAGTACTGCTTAGGAAAATATGAATGTTCATGACCTGTGCATATAAGAGTTGATCATAAAAGGTATATGCATAGGTGAAAAACATGCATATTTGACTAAGCAATACTGGGAGCTAGACCCAACAACAAATAGATTTGTGGTGATTTTCACAATAGTACATGTGTTGTTGGGTAAGCTCCCAATAGCGCTCAGGAAAATATGCATGTTCATCACTTGTGCATATGAAGTGGCTCTAATGGAAGATACAATCACTAAATTCTGCATACTCCTTATTTTGTTCTGGGTTGATATTGTCAGACATGGTCTTTCTTGAATGGAATGACTCGTTACTTGTACATTGACTAGAATGTTGGTGGAAGAAGGATGATTTGTTTGCAACCATTTTTTCAACTCTAATTTTCTCAACACAAAGGGACATTTATCATAGCCATAGAAACGTGATTATTTTAAAATGGAATACACCAAGGAGTACCATCAGAAATATTGACTATTTAAAATCATGAATAGTTAACCTTAATCAAATAGCTCATTTTTTTATCAGCATGTGTAGTCACCGTGTATATGAAAAATGAATGAAATATCAAGATGAAATAAAATAGTGAACAAAAATTCAAATTCAAGGCCAGATTTATCAAGAGCAACAAACATTATGACGAAACAAAAATCATTAAGATTATAGAAAAATCATTAGGACTATAGAAAAATCATTAAGACTAGAAAATCAAATTCTAGAAAAATCATTACGACTATAGAAAAATTATTTAGACTAGAAAATCAAGTTCTAGAAATGGATGGTTCTGATACTTTTCCATTACAACAATTGAGCATTCATCATTTGGTACTTCTTGGTGTATTCCATTTAATTTTTTCAGCTGTCATGTTTATGTGCATGTTCTTTATGTGTTTGTCTTCTCTCCCTCGCAAGGGATACGTTGATAGGTAATTGATTTGAAAGCATAATGATTTGACAGTCTTTTTTCAAGATAGGCATAATCATACCGCCAACCTTAATTAGCAACATTTGTGACATATGTTTAGTACTTATAATCAGTTTGCCAAACAAACAGAGACTTAGTAGTAAAAGCATAAGGTTTCACATCCACATCCACCCTAGTAAGTATTAGAGCCTTTCAAATTTGTAAAGAACACAAACTTTGCAAATCAAATTGATATTTCATTAAAACCTATGTTCTTGATCAAGTTCTTAAAGATTAAAACATGAAACCATCAAGTTCTTCACCTATGTTCTTCATGGTTGGGGAAGTTGTGATGGAGTTATATGTAACCTTTGGAAGTCATTGTATGACATACTTAAGCCTGGAGTGTACGGTAGGATCAGAGATTCAATAAAAATAGAAGTTTAAATATGCAAGTCCATTCTGTTATGCATTGTTGAAAGGCTTCTTTGCTTATTGTTTTGGTTTCTAAATTCAAGGATGGAATAGTAAGCATTCATTTCATCGTTGAATGTATTGTGAGCACTTTAAAATTATGTTCCTTACATTTTGACAGGTAAAACCAGTGACTATTCCAAGTAATGTTTTTAATGCTTTGAAGCTTCTCATGATCCTGATGTAAGTTGATTGGATTAAGAAATTTGGGTATCCAATAGGACTTTAGGGGAGTTCAATAAATATTTTGGAAGACTCAGAGGAACTATTAGTATGACTGTTCCTTCATCTACAACAAGTTAGACTGAATTTGTTAAGTTTTTCCTTTGTTTGAAGAGTATTTTGTAATCTATTTCCTTTCCATGGACCCAAAGTCCTAGGACCCATAAAAAGAGGATACTAACAATGTATTATACAAATATAATGTTCTTGACTTGCAGAGATTTGAAAAAGTAAAGAGAACACTGGCTGGAACAATGTGTTCCTTAAGGGAATTGATATCTAGGGAGTAGTAGTGAGAGTTTGGCCCTAAGGGCGAGGAATTTTTATGATTTGGATAGTCATATATTGGTATAATAATGTTCTAAACAGTCATGATAAGTGCCTCTCAAACCTCTCCAAACATGTAAGATTGTCTTTAAATAATTTATTGATCTCTTCTAAACATTAACCAAATCAAAACTACATTTTAATAAGTGAATAAGTGAATAAGTCAAACCACTAGTCTCCAAAGCATTCAATAAGTGAATATGAATGTTTCAAAACTACTCCAACCAATTCTTAAACAAAATAAAGTATGTTTAAGAATTGTTGGGACTGGTCCTTTGCTGTGTATTAAACAAAATAGAATTTTCAGCATATTATTATCATTCTATTTCTTTTAATCTACTGGTGTCATGCCCTAGCCCATGCTTTATCTCCATTATTTGATGTTATTCATTGTTTTGAAATGTTTACTATGGTTATCAAATGGAAAAAATAGAAAAAAAAAAATTAACACGAATTTCTTTTTACAAAACTGAACCAATGGCATGTTTACAACAAAGAAATAGAATGATAATAATATGCTAAAAATTCTATTCTGTTTAATACACGCCAAAGGACCAGTTGTATGAAATTGTCAATCACATAGCATTTCACTATTGTATGAGTGGATTGTGTAGGAACAGTTAACATTAAACAAGGAGCAAACTCCTCAACACATCTTGGAAACCATTGAATTCAATAATAAATGAAACCTAACACCAACACTATTCCTTCCATTTACTTCTACCAAGAATAAAGCAATTAATCCATTCAAAATTACATATAATTATTACATAGTTACATTTCCTGACTATGTAGAGGAACAGTCACGACCAAAATGATCAAAAGTACTTTCACCCTTGCACAAGCTATTCCAAACTTCAAGTAAAATGAGAAATATGCTATATCAAATCATTCATATTTATAGTAACCATTCAAAGGATCATTTTGTCAATGAACCCTCTGACTGTACCCCTGCGATAGAGAAAGGAAACCTCAAAATAGAGAAAGGAAACTTAGTAAAACCAATCTATGTCACTGTTTGTGATTGTACAATCATGATAAGTCCCTCTCAAACCTCTCCAAACATGTAAGAATGTCTTTAAATACTTTATTGATCTCTTCTAAACATTAACGCATGGATAGTCAAACCAGTAGTCTCCAAAGCATTCAATAAGTGAATATGAATGTTTGAAAACTTTCCTCTCAACTTCCCCAACCACTCGTAATCGGTTATAGGGATTAGTTGAGTGTTTAGACACTAAAACTTCTTAAACATACTTTATCTGATATGATGAATTGTAATATCAACAAACATGAATCCAAACATTTCAAAACAGTGAATCGATATCCTTGAGCACAAGCACCAATAACATCAAATAATGGAGATAAAGCATGGGCTAGGGCACGACACCAGTAGAATGCGGTCATTTAAGTGAGCATTCATGATCAAATAAAATACAATGCATTTGAAATTTGCGGTCGAATATGATGCTAGAGGCTTGAAAGACGTTGCCCGTCAAAGATACTGGTCAATCAAAGATGAAGAAATCACATACCTTTTCTCGCACTCAACTTGCACGAAGGAAGATTTGATAGCCAAATCTTCCTTGTACCACATGAAGAACATGCCATTGGTTCAGTTTAGCATGTTATTATCATATCATATAAAGTATGTTTAAGAATTGTTGGTAAGGATAGGAATAGTGGAGATTCTAGAAATATCCCTTTAACTGATTAGGGTGGTTGGGGAAGTTGAGAGGAAAAATTTCAAACATTCATATTCACTTATTGAATGCTTTGGAGACTACTGGTTTGATTGTCCATGCATTACCAGTGACTGAGAATTATTAAAGGATACAAAACCCTTCATTTTGGGTTATTGTGTGTGGATTCATCCGCTTTAGCCAGGAAGATCAAGAAGATGGGGCAGGAGGACATTGTGGTAGAAGAAGTATTTAAAGATATTTACATGCCCCCTATCCATGAAATAGAGACTATAGGTGATGAAGACCATGTTGAGGATGAGGGGGGTCTTAATCAGGGAGGGGCAACAAGAAGCAACAGAAAAGTTTTAAGGAATTTGGAACAACATTTCAGAATCCATGAATGGTATGGGTAAGGTGACTTTCATTCTTGGTCGTGACTTCAATGAAACATTGGATATGGCTAATAAGAAGAAGGATCACTTTTTGATAGTGTTTCTTGAGGGAAGGGGGATTGTGAAAGACTTTTTATCATTGTATTGTGTATTTCTAATATGTTTGGATGCAGGGCGTACTAGGAGAATGAAGGATTACTCACTGATTGCATGATAACCTAGTTTTGAAGGGTCACTGGTTGAGGGGATAGTCAAGGTTCGGATGTTGATAGTGTTCATCGAGGGAAGGTGGATTGTAAAAGACTTGTTATCATTATATTGTGTATTTCCAATATGTTTGGATGCAGGGCAGAATAGGAGAATGAAGTATCACTCACTAATTGCATGATAAACCAGTTTTGAAGGGTCACTAGTTGAGGGGACAATCAAGGTCCAGATGTTGATAGTGTTCCTTGAGGGAAGGGGGATTGTGAAAGACTTCTTATCATTGTATTGTGTATTTCCAATATGTTTGAATACAGGGCAGACCAGGAGAATGAAGGATCACTCACTGATTGCATGATAACCCGATTTTGAAGGGTCACTAGTTGAGGGGATAGTCAAGGTCCGAATGTTGATAGTGTTCGTTGAGGGAAGAGGGATTGTAAAAGAATTTTTATCATTGTATTGTGTATTTCCAATATGTTTGGATGTAGGGAAAACTAGGAAAATGAAGGATCACTCACTGATTGCATGATAACCCAATTTTGAAGGGTCACTGGTTGAGGGGAAAGTCAAGGTCCAGATGATTAGGCCATTCGATGACCCTATTTCTTTGTATTGATTTTTATTCAAATTAGATGCATGGATTTCTTGTGAATTATCAATTGCTATGTATCCTACAACTGCATCCATAAATCTGCATATACTTCTCTAGGGTTGTAAGCTACTTAGGGATCAAAATAGAGAAACTAAATCAAAATCATTCTTTGTCCTATTTCCTTTTAACAAAGTCTCAACTATCAATGATATAAAAATATATTTGATGCCCTAAGCCATCAATACAAATGGCACCTAGCTAGAAGCTCACAGGCTATCCATTTGATAATAACAGTCAACATTTCAAAAAAAATGAATATCCTTGGGCACAAGCACCAATAACATCAAATAATGGAGTTAAAGCACTAAATCAAAATCGTTCTTTGTCCTATTTCCTTTTTAAAAAGTCTCAACTATCAATGATACAATACATTTGATACCCTAAGCTATCAATACAAATGGCACCTAGCTAGAAGCTTATGAGCTGTCCATTTGATAACCATAGTCAACATTTCAAAAAAATGGATATCCTTGAGCACAAGCACCAGTAACATCAAATAATGGAGTTAAAGCACGGGCTAGGGTACAACACCAGTAACATCAAATAATAGAGATAAAGCACTTTCTAGGGCATGACATCAGTAGAATGTGGTCATTTCAAAGAGAATTTATGATCAAATAAAATGTAATGCATTTGAAATTTGCGGTCGAAAATGATGTCAGAGGCTCGAAAGATGAAGAAATCACATACCTTCTCTCACACCCATCTTTCGCTCATTTTCTCGCGCTCTTTTTCTATGCCAATTGAAATAAAAATGATTTGACGATTCACTTTTTTTTTTTATGTATACCCGAAACTGTCAGAATTTTGATGGTCAATTTAAAACCTATCGGAATACCAACACCATCAAGACCTTTTTTTTTTAAAATAACAAATTCATTAAAAAAAAATTACCCATCAGAAGTGTTTGTCGAAATTTAGCCCCAAATGTAGTAGTGTGTATATATGCATATATATATATATATACATGCACATATGTGTGTATATATATATGTATGTGTATATACACATACGTATATATGATGTATGTATACATACATATGTACATACACATGATACATGTGTATATATGTATGTTTATATATACATACATATATATGACATGCGTGTGTATATATATATATGATATATGTATACATACATATGTACATACACATACATATATGACATGTATATGTATGTATGTGTATATATATGTCATATATATATGTATGTGTATGTACATATATATGTGTGTGTGTGTGTGTACATGTATATGTCATATATGTCATAAATATACATGTATACACATACATATATATGACATGTATACATACATACATATGTACATACACATTTACATATGTATGACATGTATACACATGTCACGTATATCTATATATATGTCACATGTATATATATATATATATATATATATATGTATATAGACATATATACATAACATATATACATATGTATATATATGACATGTATACATGTCATACATATGTATGTATACATGTGTATGCACTTTAAAATGGTCGCCTAGACTTTGGGCCCCATTATTGCAATTTATCAAATCATTGAATCAATATTTTAAAAAATTAACATTTTTTAATTATATCAATTTTTTGATCAAATCTTGTTTTCATAATTTTTCGATTATTTGCTTTGGGCTAACCATTTTATTTTTAAGTCTTTATTTATTTAAAAATAATATTTCCTCCCTTTTTATTAAATAAAAAGCCTCCACTTTTCGTCTTATCCTAAGTTGCATAAATAAAACATTATTCCTATTTTATAAAAAGAAGAAAAGCATTTTTTGTCTTATATGGACACAAAAGTCAACTCTTATTTTCTCATTGAAGGATATTTGTGCACATGGATTGCTCCTTTTTCAAGCTGCATCCTTGATTAAATCTTTTGCCTCTTAATCTCCATGGTCCATTCCTTCTCATTTCCTATAAAAGAAGAGTTCTCTTCGCATTTGTATATCCATGTTTTGAATACTAATGTTATGTTGCAAGTTTTCTAGGTGATTTTGGAGCTTTGGAGATTTGGAGCATTCTTGGCTTTCATATTTACATGCTATTATAGTTTCATTTCTTGCATCTTAGTTTCATTATCATGGCATTCATAGCTTAGTTTCCTTTATGCTTTAAATTACTTCATCTAGTTTAATTAGGAAGTCTTGGTAATACTTGCATCTTTCTTTTTTATAGCATAGCTTGTACTTTCATTTCCATAGCTTAGCTTGCATCTCTCATTTCTAGCTTGCATATTCATCTTAATCTAGTTGCATTTGCATTTCATAGTGATTCTTGGGGATATTGACATTATTTCCCTTGTCTTCATTTGAATCTCTCATTGTGTGGTTGACTAGCAAGGTCATTAGCTTAATAGCTCTAGTTGAGAGCAAACTTAAAATAATCTTGCAACTCCATGCATAGAGAGCTCTAGGTCGCTATTGAAGATTTCCCTTTCATGGATTTTCTTTGATGTAATGACTTAGAGAGTGCACTACTTGAGTGTGTACATTTTTGGTGCCCACCATGGGGCAACCCACTTTTACATGCTGATTTTGATTATTTTTGGAGCTAACCCCTTTGTGCAGATTTGCTTGGAGACTAAAATCTTAGATTTTCAAAGATTTAATCATATCTCCCAAATGGCTTGGTGTTTTGGTCTAAATTTTTTTTGTAAGTTGGCAACATATCAGAGAAGCTTAAATAAAAAATTTAGAATTTTTAGAGATATTTTTAATTTTTTATAATTTTTTTTTAATTTTTCATAAAAAATTAATTTTTAGAGCAAATTAGCATATTTTAAAAAAAAATTTATAGTTTCAGAAATCTCTTCTAATTTTGTATGGGGTCCATTCTTTGTGATTTGAATTTGGATGCAATATCATAGCTCAACTAATTGATTTACAAAAAGTGGTCTATTTTCGTAAAATGGGTCTCTAGGGCACAAATGAAGAGATTTTTTTAAAATTTTTACATTTTTGAAAAACTCTCTATTTTTTGACAAAGGTCTCTTTTCTGTATTTTGAGTTTAGGGTCTGAATTCATGTGGTATAAGTCCAATCTTGTTGACAAGGTCAAAAATCAAAATTAAAAAAAAGGGTATTTGATGATTAGCATGCACTTATTTTTCACATGGTTCAATGCATGATGTGAGTTTTCATTTAGATTATTTGTTGGTTATTATTGCTCCTAACAATTGATTTTCAAATTTAACCACCTTAGGGTTTGCATAAGTTGAGTATACATTGCATATCTTGTTTGCTTGTTTTGTTCACTGGAAGGTTCATGGCTTGCTTTCATGGAGATGCTTAACAAAAAAATAAAAATGAGGTAAAATCTACTAAGCGCGTTGCTTTGGACTTGAGGTATTTTGTTACATCTCTATAACATTTAGATTTTGGGAATAAGAATGAACCTCTCATGTGTTTGGCTTGAGTGTTTACATGCTTTCATAGAACACATTTCAATTTACGCTCTTAATGGGAAATGAATGAACATAGATTTACTTTCATAAAAGTTTGTGTAAGTGAATGCTTGTGTTTACACTTTAAGTAATTCTTGGTTCCAATATCAAAAATCTCATTGAGTAATTTAGGGCATGCATTCATTCTTTTTTTACATGAAGAGTTAAATGCACCACTTTGTGGACTCACTTCATGTTTACTTGGAAAGTTAAATATTCCATGGTTCAACCCTTTTGCGCTTGTGAGTAGTATTGATAAGCAATCTTAGAGTAATTTTGATTGATCTTGTTAGCTAAATTGGGTTGTTGGACTCACTTTTTTTAATCACCCATCATTCAACCCTTTGGATGCAATCCCAACACCATATTCAGGGGATGGGTCTACCTAAAAAAGCGTTAAGTGCTCCACAAAGTTTTTCCCATTTTGTGCTTTCTTGATCTCATTAGTGTTCTAAGGTGTGGACTCACTTTGAGTTTGTGTGAGGAGTTAAATGCACCACTTTGTGGACTCACCTCACGTTCACTTGAAGAGTTAAATGTACCACCTTTAGTGCTTTCGAATACTTTTGATAGAGAATTGCTTACTTTTTATTTTTAGAAGGTCTGCTTGAGGACACATCACCTTAAGGGATGACCTTAACTCTTGTGTTCTGGTGGAGTATAAATAGTGGGTGGTGAATCGAAAGACGCCTCTCTTGGGAATGAGTTAGATATCACTTTTGGCTAAGCCTCAAATAACTTTATACCTTTGAGAAGTGAAGGAGGAGATTTGGGTTACCGTCTCCCCCCAGCTGTGTAATTTTGGATTCTTCTCATCTACGGATTTGGGCCTCATGTACCTTGCGTATATCAAGAACTTCCTTTAGAAGAGCTATGTATAGCCTTGTAGATAGCTTGCTAAGATGTTGTTGTGTTTTAAGTGCCTGTTAAAACATTCTCAAGAACATACACAAGTAGTTCTTAAGGAGTAGAAATACTAAGTCACTATTCTTGTTCATGTGCAAGGTTGCTTTACCCCTTGCTCATTGTTTGAAGACAAATGCTTTCTTGAACTCCTTGATTGTTGTCTTATGTGCTTGATCAATCTGTTGATATACTTACTTGATCTTTTAAAACAAACAAAAACTAAGTTCTTGAGTCGCAAAACCAACTTTTATAGCTTGTCTGATTGGACATCTTGCAATTTTCAGTCCTCCTTCGTCAGTCCAAATCTCATATCTTAAGTGCTATGACATGTTACTCAACATCCAAATGAACTCAAATGGTATCAAATTGCAAATAATGACTCTTGGTCTTCTTTCTTCCACATCTATCATGTCTTCCTAGTCTTCCATTTTCATCCTTTCTCTTCTTTCTTCATGATTCTTCCTAAATTATTCATGTTTTCTTGATTCTTTTCCTCTTATTTTCTAGTCTATCTTCTTCTATTCATCTCGTCTATTCATTTCTTCCATGCTTGGTTCCTCCTCTTCTAGAATCATGAGTTTCAACTATCTTGCTATAGAACCTCTCTTGAAAATGGATGATCTTGATCTCCTTGCTCAATTTGAAAAATATCATTCTTCCAACAGTTTCATTGATGATAAATTTATGACAAAAATATGAAAGAAAGTAAGTGAATCACCCGCCTTTGGTAGAATCATGCTCATGATCATATGACGACCTCCTTCTAAACATTCTTCATCTTCTAAGTCTTCTCATTCTTCTTCACATTCTAAGTCTTATCATGACTCTTATAAACATTACTCACATTCTTCATCTTCCAAATCATATCATGACTCTTCTAAATGTTATTCGAATTCCTCATTATCCAAGTCTTCTTCTTCCACTAGGTCTTCATTTTCCTCTTCTTCAAGATCTCGTTCCTCTTCTACTTCTTCCAAGAGTCTTACTTCTCTTCAGAGGACATACCATAATGAGAAACGTGATGATACCTATGACACCTCTGTTCCTAAGAGTCCTCCTCGTCATGTGATTAGGCTTACTAAAGGGTCATCCTATTGGATAGATTTTGATGGCGATCCCTATGATTCTAATTTTGAAATAGAATATAATATTTGTTGTGACAAATATGATACATTTGCTACTATTGAGGAGGAGAAATTTTTTCGTGCTGATTATAAACGTAGATACTATGAGTATCTCTCCTCTAAGAATTCTCATGCTGAAAAAAAATTTACACTCTCAAGCAAGATTATGTTAATGATGTACCTTTGTCTTGTGATGGTTCCTTTCCATCCGCTACTTCCTTCAATACCCATACATTTCCTAAAGCTTTCGAGTCTTCCAAATCTATCACAAATCCTTCATCCAACAAAAGTCCTAATACTTTTCATGTGGTTCCCTATAGTTATCCTCAAGGGCTACCTCTTAAAGAAACTCAATCTAACCTTCACTTGGCTACGAATACTTTCAATAATGCTAAATCTAAAGAGCCTAATCCTTTATATGCTATAATTCCTACTTCAAATAGTCCTTCACCATCTCTTCCAAAGTCTTCCATACAATCTCAACATGTTTCCTTGTCCTTAGAAGTGGCTCCATGTCAAGAGGACTCTAAAAATGATAAAGAAAAGAACATAAAGAAAGATCAAGATCAAGAACCCTCCATGTCATCCAATCCTTTTCATGATGTCTCTCATCCATTTCATGGTTCTTTTGATCCTCTACACCCTTTCTCATCCATTCCACCATATCTTCAGTCTTCTCTTAAGCAAGATCAAACTACTACTTCCAATGTTGAGCCTATTGAAAATCAAGAGAAAAATGATACACTTATGCTATCCAAAGCTCCCTGTCAAGATCAAAGTCTTTCATCTTCTTGTTCTACCATTCCATGTTCGCTTCTGCTTTCTACTCTTCCTAAGTCTTTGCAAGCTTTGAATAATCTTCTTGAAGAAGTTGCTCTTATTCAAGATGTTCATGATACTATTGAAAATCCTAATGCTCACTCTAAAGATGCTGATGTCCTTGGTTGTCATATAGATGTTGATGAACTTATTGATTATCCTTTTGCATCTTCCACTTCTATCCTTGGACTTCCTCCACCAATACCAAAGGCTGCATGACTTCCTTCCATCTTGGGCCCTTATGTCCCTTCAGTTTCCCCTCCCAACTCTCCTAATTCGTCATCCATCTTGGGTCCTTACATCTCTCCATCTCCTATCTTTCCTCAAGATCAACATAGATGCATACCCTTGAATCCTTTTCATCCACCCACCCATCTAAACCAGTCATATCCTCATTTTTCTTCCACAAGTCCAAAGTCTTTTGGAAGTAACTTGAATGTTCAATACAAGAAAAAGAAGCAATACAAGAATCTATCAAAAAAAGAAGATCACCATGTCTCCTCTAATTGACATGGAGGCATAAAGTTAAAAGAGATATCTAAGAAGAAAATTACAAGACAAGTATGGGTTCCAAAATCTATCATTGAAGATATTCTCTCTAAATCATCAAAAAGAAATGAAAAGCCTAAGGCTATATGGATTCCAAAGTCTCTCTTGAAAGAGTCTAATGTTGAACAAAAAGTGAAGTTGACATTCAAGCTTCCAAAGGCTTTCGCTTCATCTTTTTCCAAAAATATTCTTCCATTCCATGCACCTGAACCACAACCTTTGCTAAACATTCTTCATATTCCTTCTCGTATTCCTTCACTCACATTTCCTCCACCCTCTCACCACCCTTCAAGGTGTGTGTTGATGTTGATCTTTCCTTCCTTTCCATCTACCCTTTCACGATCCTTCCATTCATTATCCTTCTACCTTCTAACCTTTTTCCTCATTTGCGTATTCCTCCTATCTTCTAACCTCACTCACTTTACATAAAATCTTATCCTCCATTTTTCTCTTCCATCTTTCTTTCCCTATCAGCATCTTTGAGTATATCATTTTGAATCCTTGGTATATTATAGTTTATCCTTTCAAGGAGCATTATCTGAAAAGCTTGCCTTCTTCCAAAAAAGGAAAAATTTAAAAAAATAGAAAAAAAATAAAAAAATTGAAAATGTGCCTTGGTGGAAACCTGGAAACAAGCACCTTGGTAGCAAAAGTAAAGAGAAATAAATTTATCCTATGGTGAAAACCACTCCCTTGTGGCACCTTGGATAAATACCATGATGAAAACCTAGCAATCAAGCATCATGCGTAGTTCTTCTACATATTTCATCCATTCCGTCTTCTCTCTTTGATCTTGACAATGTTGACCTATACATGAATATTTGGCTATCTTGTGAGCTATCTTACGATGATCTTGTTTTCTTTCCATTCATGTTTAGCTTTCATATTTATTTTCCTCTATTCATTCTAGCATTTCGCTATCCTTTTCCCCTTTGGTCTTGATCTAATAAAAAAGAGTAAACATGATGCTATGAAGTCTCTTGACATGTCTACTCCTTTGGATTGCATCTTTTCCTTCTTTTGCATTATGCTTTTGTGACTTATCCTATGGTGGCTTTTCATTGCTTGTCCAAATGTGCTTTACATGACAATTTTTCCCTAGCTTGGGTACTCTTGAGGAGTTTTCCCTCGAGGATTTCTTCCCTCCATTCTCCTTCATTCTCTTATCTTCCATCTCATTCACCAGCTTGCCATCCCTCTTGTTCTCCACCTTGCTAGACAATGGTACTACACGATGTGATCTTGCTTGTGAGTTTGATGCCCATTCAGTCTGGGGGCATCCTTTGTACATATTTTATGATCCTGAAATTTTTTTAAAAAAATTCATATATATGATGCTGAAAAAAATCTTAAAAAATATATAAAGTCTTGAAAAAATACAAAAAATAAAAAAATGCAAAAAAATTCAAAAAAATAGAAAAAGTGCCTTGGTGAAAACTTGGAAACAAGCGCCTTGGTAGCAAAAATACAAAAAATAAAAAAAATAAAAAAAATCTGTCAAGTGGTGAAAACTTGGAAACAGGTGCTACTTGACACCTTTTGCACCCTTGTCTTTTAGCATGCGTCCTGGACACTCAGTCTTTCTCCATCATGCCTTGTCCTTGTTGCCTTGGTCTGGAATTAGTTTTTATTTTTGTCTAGAGGGCATACCTGTTAGCACAGGTCCTTTAGGTGTGTTTGTCTCTTGGGGCATTTCAAAAATAGGTGTTTTTCAACACCACCCCAAACAATGTTTTTTAACACTACCCTAGCGTCAAGTGTTTCTCAACACTTATTAGATATCCTACCTCATAGTCTAGCATGATGCAATATTTCTCACTAGCAGATGTGATACTCAAAGATTGATTCTATGACCTACACACACATACTTAAACACTTGACTCGCTGAGACTTGTTTGACTTTATTTCTTTGTGTGCTGTCTATGATGATTTCTTTGATGAGTGTTCTCTCCCTATGATAGTTTTCGATGATGCTAAGCTAGAAGACTGAGGGCATGAGGACATGTTTTATTGCTTTTTATGCTTGTGGGTATATTTTGTTAATCCTAATTGTCATTAGCATTTATGCTTGTTCCACTTGACAATAGGATCTACAAAGTATTATCCTTGACTGTTTGCACAAGTGCATACTTATAGTCATCTTGACTTTCTTTGTGTTTCGATGTGAGTATAATCTTGCCATATCAAATTTAGGTAATCTCAATGCACTAGTCATCTTGACCTACATGTCTTTGGTGCCTAGGTGGGATTCCCACATTCTTATCTGATATAGATCATATTCATATACCCATAGTCATACTAGTGTGTATTGTATGATCTTATGATGCTACCAATAAAGCTCGATGATGATTATTAGATGTCTATTGGCATTGTGATCTTGCAAGTCAACCACTTTTTCATAGTAGCTTGCATTTTTAGGTTCATGTATGTTAGTTTTGCATCTTGTATATGGAGAGAGCTCTCCTTTTATCTTTCATGGACTTGTTGGTCAATTGTGCTCACCTTTCCTTTTCTCGATCATGTCTTTCACATCTTGTCTTTCATATCACATCCTTTTCACCCCTTTTATAGCATTTTGACTTTTTGATCTAATTTTCAAAACACCTCGAAATTGCACAAAAATTGCACCTCTAGCTAATTTTGACATCCTGGATCCATTTTCGAACTTGAAATTGAAATCTAAGGTCATCTTGATAGTCAAAATTGCATTTCAAAAATTTCTCTTTCTTCTATGTAGTTGACTAACCTTTTGAGGCATAATTCTTCGATCTTTAATGGAATTTCTTCCTTTTCATGTCTTTCACACTTCTAGTCTTCCATTCACCCCATTTCTTTTCTTCTCATTCATCACTGGGGCATGTTTTCACTGCCTAATGGTTATCCTGTTATCCTTTATCTTTGATTATGATTTCATTATGATTTGATCATCTTTTATCAATCTGTTGTTTTCCTCTACCTGATTTCAATTTTGATTCCGAGGGGGCAGTACCTATTGGATTTAATCCTTGATTTTCTTGATTCAGCTATCTTTTTATGAGTTTTTGCTTAGCTTGAGATTTTTATCTCTTATTTTGAATGTGATCCCAAAATGAACTCATGTCCAGAATCTTTTATTTATTTTTGTCTGGACGTGTTCCCAAAATGAACACACGTCTGAGTTGTTTTGTGATCCCAAAATGAACTCACATTTCAATTCTTCTTTGACTGCATGTGTTCACGAAATGATCACACATTAGTCAAAGAGGGGCAAATGTATGCACCCTAAAATGGTCGCCTAGACTTTGGGCCCCATTCTTACAATTTATCAAATCCCTGAATCAATATTTTAAAAAATTAGTATTTTTCAATTATATCAATTTCCTTGATCAAATCCTATTTTCATCATTTTCGATTATTTACTTTGGGCTAACCATTTTATTCCTAAGTATTTATTTATTTAAAAGGAATATTTCCTCCCTTTTTATTAAATAAAAAGCCTCCACTTTTCCTCTTATCCTAAGTTGCACAAATAAAGCATTATTCCTATTTTATAAAAAGAAGAAAAACACTTTTTATCTTATATGGACACAAAAGTCAACTCTTATTTTCTCATTGAAAGATATTTGTGCACATGGATTGCTCATCTTTCAAGCTCCACCCTTGATTAAATCTTCTGCCTCTTAATCTCCATGGTCCATTCCTTCTCATTTCCTATAAAAGAAGAGCTCTCTTCTCATTTGCATATCCATCTTTTGAATATTAATGTTATGTTGCAAGTTTTCTAGGTGATTTTGGAGTTTTGGAGCATTCTTGGCTTTCATATTTACATGCTATTATAGTTGCATTTCTTGCATCTTAGTTTCATTATCATGGCATTCATAGCTTAGTTTCTTTTATGCTTTAGATTACTTCATCTAGTTTAATTCGGAAGGCTTGGTAATACTTGCATCTTTCCTTTTCATAGCATAGCTTGTACTTTCATTTCCATAGCTTAGCTTGCATCTCTCATTTCTAGCCTGCATATTCATCTTAATCTAGTTTCATTTGCATTTCATTGTGATTCTTGGGGATATTGGCATTCTTGCCCTTGTCTTCATTTGAATCTCTCATTGTGTGGTTGACTAGCAAGGTCATTAGCTTAATAGCTCTAGCTGAGAGCAAACTTAAAATAATCTTGCAAATCCATGCATAAAGAGCTCTAGGTCGCTATTGAAGGTTTCCCTTTCATGAATTTCTTTAGATGCAATGACTTAGAGAAGTGCACTACTTGAGTGTGTACAACATGTATGTATATGCATGTGTACATATATGCCACACACACACACACACACACACACACACATATATATGTGTGTGTGTACATACACGTGCATATATATGCGTACATACATATGTGCACATGTATATATGCATGTGTGTGTGTACATATATACAGTGTATGTTTATTTACATTTAAATGAAATTTATGTAATTGATTTTTACTTAGAAATAATGTAGCAAAATGTGCATACTTTAATTTTATTTTCAATTAAATTAGGAAAATGCATATATGTAGACTCCATTTGACAGTAAATAAAATCTTTCTGGTATACATATATAGATCTATCAAACATATTATTGCACATCACACATGGAAGATGCACTGATTCCCCCTGCAGAACTATTTTCACGCACTAATAGAGAAATTGAACGGTTACAAGATTTCATAAATAATCTAACTAGCTCTAGTGTCTATAAGAGAACATTTCAATCCATACTTACTAGCTTGATTAGCATTAGGGATGACATTCATGGTACCACTCCCTATGCCCTAAATGTTATAGAGGCCATACTTGAGAGGAAGAGACAAGAGGTTGGCTCTGGTATTTCTCTTAAGGAGGTACAGGCTTTAGTGCTTAAAGCAACCCTAAAAAGGGAAGTTTTCCCATCTTATGTAGATTTACAGTATGTGAAGGGATATCAGGTTACCTGATGTCAGGATCCTGCTATATAAGTATTGATATACCCATGATTTTTAGCTTCCCATGGTTGTTATCCAAATAATGACCAAATTCCATTGTATTTTGCATAGCAAATTTTTGCTGAGGTTCTTTTAGGCAAGGTCATTAATTATGTTGATTTAGCAGCACATATAGGATAGGGGTGTGGTAGACTTGTTGATAGAGATGCTTTTTGTCGAGTTGATCAACAAAGGTCAGTACACAGGGCCATTGTTGGTCAGAGGGCACCAACTATAGCTCCTTCATTGGGTCCTATTGCAGATGATGTTATTCATCGCACCTAGCTTCAAGGTGTGATTGATAGTGTGGGAGACATTGTAGTAGCTGCTGCATCCATATCTAGTGATCAGGTTGGTCAGTACCTGATGTCTCGATGACACTCCAAATCATCAGGTGGAGAACCCTCTAGAAGGACCACACATGACATGTATAGTGCAGCAGACATCCCTTCACTTGCTAGCCTAGAGGGACTTATAGGAGAGATGACACGGGTCACATTGACTAGTTTGGCTGAGGATCTGTTGGATGCATATGCATTTATAGCAGCAGAGCATGATATCCCCACATTAGATGTTAGATCTCATGTGGGTACTGTCAGATATATGCTCAGCCACATCCTTATCACCTAGACCATGGCTATAGTGGTAGTGCTCATGAGGATCCACCTACTGACCACTCTATTTCTACACAAGGAGAGTCACAACATACAAACCCTTCAATCTGTGCAAGGCACCAGTTCTCTGAGGTTGGCATTGACGATGTTGACTTCAGCATGACCACTACAGGTTACCTAAATTTTCTAACATGATGATATGACTTCTATGCCATCTCATTTGGTTAGTCCATTGCATTCATCATTAGAGAGGCATGTGTGGTCTACTCATGTTGTAGATGCAAAGTTTAGATTTGACTAGATGTAGCAAAATCTTGATACCTTGGTTGATAGGATCGAGGCTAGGGAGTCTGAGTACTATCAGATACCACCACCTACACAAGTATAAATCAGATTATATATATTTAATGTTACAATTTAAATTATTTATTTTCAAATTTTCAATCATTTTATATAATATGTACATGTATATATATATAATTAATTTTTTGTCGACCAGGATATGCCTCTTGTTACTCTTTTGACCACTGATCGTGTACGTCATCGGGACTCACTCGATGATGACATCAATAGTGGACAAGTGAGTTTTTAATTTATTGATCATGTGCACGTACATGTACTATGTGTTTACACACTTTATAACATGTTTTCTTGTACAATATTTTATCAAACTTAAGATGTGTACAATGTTTATATATTAATTTATATATCTCTTTCTCTGTATGGATATGCACATCCTTCACAACATGATAGTCACTCTGGGTCCGACCTCTTAGTGAGGAGTTGTCATGATGAGTCCTAGGAACTTTCATATTTGATCTAGACATATTACACATTACATATATATTCACACGTGTTTGATGAACTATATTTCATTTCTAGAATCTACAGTCGATTGATGTGTTTGATGTTATATTTCATTTCTAGACCCTTTTGATAGAATACATTTGACACATGATTGATCCATATGTTTCATATTTATAGTACTTGATCTATGATTGATGTTTCCTTCATGTTATATATATACGTTCACTCTATACATGTGCATGTGTGATGAACTTGTACATACTTTCAATCTATGTGTTTTAAATTTATACATGTACGCATGTTTGATTCTTCATGAGTTCATGTGATTTTGATATAAGTATATTCAATTTATGTGTTTTTAAATTTATAAATGTAAATTCAATACTTTCAATAGATTACATACATGTTTAATTAAAATACATCTGTATATGTTGGATTATATATGAACTTTATGTTTTAAATTTATATTTACATGTGTTTGATTCTTGACACATGAATGATGTTTGATTACATGTTTATGAAAGTTATGAATGATGTAAATTTGACACATTTGAGCTATATAATTGAGACCTATGTTTGATTGAATCTTACTTATATTTAAATGTACATTCGATAATAGTTGCATGTAATTTTAATTTAATGTTGTTGTACTTCAAGTAGATTTTATATTTAAAACATGTGTCCTAATGTAATGTGCAGATTCAATGTACACACATTCATATTCCAAAGTTAGAGTACTTCCACATGACCTAGAATTAATCAACTTAGATATTTGATTTAATAAATTAAATTGCAACATGCATTCAATACACATTCATATTCAGGTAGATAATTAATAAATCAAATCCAAGTAAGACATTTTTAGATATATATTATAAAATTTTGAAAATTTGCTCCATTTACTATGGGCACCGATAGGAAAGAATGGAGCCAAGAAAATCTTCGGTCTCTCCCGTGAAAAATTTAGTACAAATCATATTTTATGCATGATTTAGTCCACATCAAGTGGTTCATCTCTCTCTCGAATAACATTTAATATTCTCTCATGGTCATCAGTATCAAGTCTCCACTTACGAATGCCACATCATGTCACTGGATGAAGAGATAGGACAGTGGCAATTACGAGATCTCTATACTAATAAACCTTATTGTTAGGTTGATAATCAACAAAATGAATCCCATGTTTAATTATTTTGATTTTCTTCAAATATGTTCCTTGCACAACTGAACCTACACAGACAAGTTCAACAATACAAGCTTTAATGTCAAAGGCAATAATTTATAAACTAATGAGAGAAACACATACTTATTTGACCTTGGGTTGACCCTTCTCTAAATTCCATTACTTCAACTTGGGATGCCCCTTGTGCAATATTTTCATCTTCAAAGGCTACATGTACACAACAAAAACAATAACTTCTTAAGGGGAAGGACCCAAAATGCATATTCACCACTAAGAGACTAAATCGAGACAGTGACAAAGAGTCAATGAGAGAGAGAGATGTGTAATTGTTTGATATTTTGAGAGTTGTGCTTGTTGAGCTTGCAATGACCCTTCTTCATCTTCTAAAGGTTGTGCTTGTGCAGCTTGTGATGGCCCTTCTCCAACTTCTGAAGGTTGGGCTTATTGAGCTTGTGATGACCCTTCTCCAACTTCAGAAGGTTGTGCTTCTTGAGCATTTCCTACATACGAAGAAAAAATTATTAAACAAAAACTTTCAAATGAAGTTAGGTCTAATTAAGTCATTTTAGGTACATAATTGGGTCCTATTAGGTCCTAATAGGTTCTAGTAGGTCCTAATTAGGCATCAAAGTGTAACTTATTGGTTCTAATAGGTTCTAATAGATCCTAATAGGCCCTAATAGGTTCTAAAAAGTTCATAATAAGTCCTAATAGGTTCTAATAGGTCTAACTAGGTCTAATTAGGCATCAAAGTGTAACTAATAAGTCCTAATTAGGTCCTAATAGGTCCAAATTGGTCTAATTAAGTCTAATTAGGTCCTAGTACCTATATAAATAGGACCTAATAGGTATAAAGAGGTCCTAATGGGTCTAATTGGCTCCTAATAAGTCATATTATGTCCTACTAGGTTCATATTATGTCTAATTGGTCTAACTAGGTTCATATTAAGTCAAAATAGGTCCTAATAGATCTAATTGGGTCCTAATGGGTCTAATTGGGTACTAATTGATCCAAATTGGTCTTAATAGGTCTAATTGGGTCCTAATTGATCCTAATTGGTCTTAATAGGTCTAATTGGGTCCTAATAGGTCCTAATTGGTCTAGAATTAAGTCTAATTAGGTCCTAATTGGTCTAATTAAGTCTAATTAGGTCCTAATTGATCTAATTAAGTCTAATTAGGTTCTTATAGGTATAAATAGGTCTTAATAGGTATAAAGAGGTCCTAATGGGTCTAATTGGGTCCTAATAGGTCATATTAGGTCCTAATAGGTTCATATTATGTCTAATTGGTCTAACTAAGTTCATATTAAGTCAAAATAGGTCCTAATAGGTCCTAATTGGTCTAGAATTAAGTCTAATTAGGTCCTAATTGGTCTAATTAAGTCTAATTAGGTCTTGATTGGTCTAATTAAGTCCTAATTGATAGATAATTAAGTCTAATTAGTTCCTAATAGGTATAAAGAGGTACTAATGGGTCTAATTGGGTCATAATATGTCATATTAGGTCTTAATAGGTTCATATTATGTCTAATTGATCTAACTAGGTTCATATTAAGTCAAAATAGATCCTAATAGGTCTAATTGGGTCTAATTGGGTCATAATGGGTCTAATTGGGTCTTAATGGGTCTAATTGGGTCTTAATTGGTCTAATTGGTCTAATTATGTCCCAATAGATCGTAATTGGTCTAGAATTAAGTCTAATTAGGTCCTAATTGGTTATAATAGGTTCTAATAGGTTCTAATAGGTCCTAATAGGTTCTAATATGTCTAATTAGGCATCAAAGTGTAACTAATAGGTCCTAATTGGTCTAATTAAGTCTAATTAGGTCCTAATAGGTATACATAGGACTTAATAGGTATAAAGAGGTCCTAATGGGTCTAATTGGGTCCTAACAAGTCATATTAGGTCGTAATAGGTTCATATTATGTCTAATTGGTCTAACTAGGTTCATATTAAGTCAAAATAGGTCCTAATAGGTCTAATTGGGTCCTAATTGGTCCTAATTGGGTCTAATTGGGTCCTAATAGGTCCTAATTGGTCTAGAATTAAGTCTAATTAGGTCCTAATTGTAATACCTCAAAAATGGGCTATAGGTTCATTAACCTCTTATATCTACATATCGAACGAAATCGACATCAAAGTCCTAACCTAAGGCACATCTAAACATCATCGAATCCTAATTGATTATCTCAACTTCTGCATTAGGGAATATTCCTAGTAATATTTCTAATCATCATAATTATCTTTAATTTTATAATTATTTGGCGATAAATCCAATTTATCCTAAAGTTTGATTAATTGAATATTCTCAATATTTAATTAATTAGATTTAATTTTGCCACTTAATTGTTTAATTGAAGTTAATTCTATTTATTCCTAAATTGTATTATTTAATTTTGACAATAAATCAAAATTCCTATCATAATTGATTAAATTTTTATTTAATTAATTAAAGCAAGTTGTCATATTTAATGATATTATTTTGGAATAAAAGTTTGAAAAATAATTGATTAACCCATAAATCAATTGTTTTATTTTTCAAAATCAGTTAAATTGGAAATAAATCACTTTATTATTAAATTAATTCATAAATAAATCATGCACAATCAAGAAAAGCAGACAACTATCAATTATCAATTAAATCTAAACTCTATTTTGAGTTGAACTCTGCTTTTGCATGTTTTTGTGAGTTAAATATCCTTTATTTAAAAATAACTCAAAAATCAACCTGAGTTATTTGAGTGATTGATGGCTTTCTTTCATGCATCCTCAAAGCCCTGGATTTCTATACAAATCATCTTATAATTTTGCGAGCTTACTCTGCCAAAATCATCTATGAATTGCACAACTATTTTGAAGAATTGGAATTTGGAGAATCAAAGCTTATCGTGAATCAAGGCTATTGTGAGATCAATTTGGTTTTTACATTCATTTAGATTCATTTTCATATCATTGTTGGATCAATTTCATATCAGTTCATTCTAGATTAGATTCATATCAGTTTTCATCGTATCATTGCATAGAAAACCAAAAATATAGATTAAATTGCATATTTCATATCATTTTTGCATTCAAATCCTTCATTTAGGTGTCGTCAAGGTCACTGATCTTGATAACAATCTGAGAACATCATACTCGCACCTACTAGAAGGCATTAAATTGCTTGGTTAGTTTAGCTTTCAATTATTGCATGATTTTGATTTTGCTAACCTCTAATGTTTTACTAAAGTATTGTGTCTACAGATCAGGTACAAAATTCACACACACACTAATTAGTTCTAATAGGTTCTAATAGGTTCTAATAGGTTCTAATAGGTCCTAATAGGTCCTAACAGGTCTAATTAGGCATCAAAGTGTAAGTAATAGGTCCTAATATGTCTAATTAGGCATCAAAGTGTAAGTAATAGGTCCTAATAGGTCTAATTAAGTCTAATTAAGTCTAATTAGGTCATAATAGGTATAAATAGGACCTAATAGTTATAAAGAGGTCTTAATGGGTCTAATTGGGTCCTAATAAGTCATATTAGGTACTAATAGGTTCATATTATGGGTATGTGCAGAATCATGGTATGCCAAAAAGTGGTGATGTGCAAAAATAAACTTGTCACTCGTCCAAAAGCGCACAAATCCATTTGTTGAATTTTTAGTAGGCCTGAGTGTCAGTACACCTAGCCAAGCCAAAAGCCAAAGCACAAGCCTAATCGGATATTCGATATTATCAGATATCCAATTTTATATTAGATATTTGATTTTATATCAGATATCCAATTTTTGCTAGTAATTATATATTTACATAGCCCAGCCGTGCTCAACATTTTCATTGTGAAAACGTTGACCGTGGCTAGGGCTTTCGAATATCCGATTTTATCTCCTATCTAATTTTTCTTGAATCTTAAGGTAAGTTCAATCTTCAATTTTTTATTGTTTTTATTGTGTTTTAGTAGAAATTTATAGTTTTTTATATAAAAATTAGCCTGTTTAAATGAGTTTTTGTATTTTTTTTAAAAAATTATTATAATTATCTATTTATTTTCTAATTGTAATCAGACATGGAATCGGAAAACCCTCCCAATGATCCTGCAAACAATCCACAACCACCTCCCAACAATCCCCCACTTGCAAAAGATGAACCCGTCTCAAACCCTCACCGTTTAGAGGATCTAATAGGAGACAATCTAAATCAACTTAGAGGATTTCAAACCACCTATGCTACTATCCCCACATTGCACCCCATGTTTATGACATTGAACTCAATTATTGAAAACATGGAGAAAGTTACAGAACAACATAGTGCTGCACTTCTTTGGTGCGATTCCATGCACGCCCAGTTTGACGATGGGCTTGACTATGATCAAGTGATGAACCTAAACATAGAAAAACATGACATATGTAATCTTTTTGTGGATCCTAAAATTGGTCTAAAAGTGGACCCTAAAAACCCCAAGTTGTCAATTAAATGGTGCACAAATAGTGCAATACGTGACAACTTTTGGGACTGCTTGTGGATGGTTTTTGATAGACCACCTCATAACAATTTGGATGTCCCATTTTATTTTATTAAAAAATTGTATTCTAAATTTGTGCTTGGTCACAAGGTCAATTATTGGAGTATGAGACCAAACTAGGGTGTAGGTTTAGGCACTCCTCAGGATAGGCCATGGGCACACCGGGTGAAATCCTGCACATATGTCCCCCCTCCAAAGATTTCACCACCTCCCACAGTGCAATATCCTAACATTATTGCTGAGGCCAGCTCATAGACTATTCGAGCCATTCACACCTTGAGTGATCTACTGGTTACGTAGAACATGACATTGTTGCCTCCTCATCCTGATGCTTATGGCCCTTCAACATCCTCCATGAGCTCACATGTTTGTGTGCTCCACACTTGCATTATGTGCAAGAATCTGTGCTTAGGTCCCCTGAATGATAGTGATGCATATAATTACATCTTCAAGGTGGATGATTCTGCACAACAAACTACAAGAACTAAAGCACCTAATGAAGATGTGCATCAAGGGCATACAGAGCCATGGACTCCTACTATTATAGTAAGGGTAAACAGTTCACTTTTTACATTGTATTTAATTTTTATCATTCGTATTTTTAGTAGAATTTTCTTCTAATAATTTTCCACTTATATTTTTTTATGTGTTACATTTGTGTTCAGTTGATGACAGAGGAGAAGATGGCACAGGTGGAGGGGTCCACGTTTTCAGCCATATCATTTGGTCTTGACACTTCCACGGTACATATATTTTAATGTACTCATTGGTTTCCTTAAATTATTATAATAGTATATGTACATGTGTTTTCTAATTTTAACAATAATCTTATTACATACTAATGCAGGTGTCACCAGTTACCACCGGGGGGCAATGTGAGGGGGTGAAGGTGTCAGGTGTTGACAAGGGGAAGGTAATTAAGTAATTTAGTTTGTTTATGCATACATGTATACTTGTTAGTTGTGCCTACTCTTTTTTAATTTACATCATTTATTTGACAGAGAGTGGTACCTGATGATGTCGTGAGACCCTATCACCACAATAGAGTCACATACATATCAATTCACAGTGATAGCCCCACGGTATGTATATTTCTAAAGTTATTTGTGTGTAGTTTACTATCAAGTATATATAATATGATCAAGTTATGATAGTATGAAGTATTTTTTTGACTTTTGTAGGTCACTCCTAGTTTGAGGGAGGTAGAATGCCAAGGGTTTGTATCGCTGATGTCTCAGCCAACATTTCCTGAAGAGTTCAACACAGGTAAGTTTTGATGTTAATTCAGTTATTTTGTAAACATATATTTGCTACGAAGGATTTAAGATTAAATAGTATAACTCGTAGATCAATCTCATGTTCACAAACATATATAGGTCAGAGTCAACATTGGTGGCATTGTTCCTTTGCTACCAAGGACATATATTAGGTCTTCTGTCTACAGGAGGAGACATAGAGGCGAGGTATATGAGAGTTCAATTTTAGTTTAAATTTTATTTATTATTGTTGACTATGATTCTGAATTTTTATTTTTTATTTGTAGAAACCATATAATTTAAGTAATCTAACTTGGAGTTTCACTTTTGTGTTTGAATGCAGGATCCATCAGAGCCAAAGAGTACTTCAAAGGGGCAGCATTTTGATGATCCACCAGTAGAATAGGATGTCCTAGAAACATTTGTAGTTGAACTTCTTATTTTGAGATGTCATGTGACACATTTTGAGATGGCGTATGCCACATTGTATCTAGATATGTTGACATATAAATATGTACAGAATTATTGTTCATTTTGATATATATGAAACTTGATATTCGATCTAATTTGTTAATTGTGTGTTCATTTATTCATTGTTAGTATGTAAATATGATTGTGTGTATGTACTCATGTTTATGATTTATGCCTTAAGTATATTCATGTATATTCAAGTACATTCTTCATAACCTAAATTCATGTGTATGGGCTACGTTCATGACTTAAGTGAATTCATGTGGTATGCTTTATAATCTATGTGCTACATGTATGCGTCATGACTTAAGAAAATTTATGTGTATGCTTTATGTGCTACGTGTGTTCACATGTAATTCATCACTTAAGTGAATTCAAAATTTATGTGCTACATTGTATTCATGTGTATCTAATGCTCTCAACCAAGAAAATTTGATGCAAAGCCCTTTACTATCCCCTCATAGAACCCAACTCAACTTGAGGATTCTACAAGCATCTTGGAATCTACTCAAGGAGTTAGTCTCAACTCAAGGAATATTTGTTTATTGATTGTAAAACATTACATTTTTTCTTCCTTACACTCCCAACTTGACATCTGCTATTCACTCATGTAGATCCCCTACAAAAAAGACTCAAAACTCCTTCAAAACCTGATTGCAACCTCTATCTAAGTGTATAACTGCTTTGTAACAGTCCCAAACCGGCTATCATAACCAAAGTATAATTTAAAGATGTTGTTAAGTTGACAACTAATGTTGTCAACTCAACAACTTGAATCTAATACCCCTTCTTATAACTTTCAAAAAGGTTTAAAACAACCTTTGTAATCCAAACTAACCTATAACCCCATTTGAGCCTTATAGGCTTATTTTGCCAATACTGGCAAATTCCATATTTTAGCACTTCAAGTGCTTTTACATCCTTTGATTGAATTTATTGGCTATTTGATATCCATTATAGACCTTATAGGTGTATGCACCCTAAAATGGTCACCTAGACTTTGGGCCCCCATTCTTACAATTTATCAATTTCCTGAATCAATATTTTTTTAATCAATATTTTCAAAATAAATCAATTTCCTTGATCAAATCCTAATTTTATCATTTATTCAATTATTTTCTATGGGCTAACCATTTTATCCTAAGTCTTTATTTATTTAAAAGGAATTCCCTCCCTTTTTATTAAATAAAAAGCCCCCACTTTCCTCTTATCCTAAGTTGCACAAATAAAGCATTATTCCTATTTTATAAAAAGGAGAAAAGGCCTTTTTGTCTCACAATGAGGCACAAAAGTCAACACTTATTTCTCATTGGAGGATACTTGTGCACATGGATTGATTCCTTTTTCAAACTCCACCTTGATCAAATCTTTTGCCTCTTAATCTCCATCGTCCATTGATTCTCATTTCTTATAAAAGAAGAGCTCTCTTCTCATTCTAGATCCCAATTATTTCATACTAATCTTATGTTGCAGGATTTCTTGGTGACTTTGGAGCTTTGGAGATCTTCTTGCATTCTAGCTTTCATTCTTGCATCATAGCTTAGCTTTCATGGCATTTTAGTTTACTTTCCTTTCATGTTTCTAGCTTAACTCACCTAGCTTAATTAGTAAGGCTTTTAATACTTTCATCTTAATAGCTTAGTTTCATTCTTGCATCTCCATTTCTAGCATAGCATTGCATTGCATTTCCATCTAGATTCTTCAAGATATTGGCTTTCTTGCCCTTGTCTCTTTGAATCTCCCATTGTCTGGTTTACTAGCAAGGTTATAGGCTTAATAGCTCTAGCTGAGAGCATTCTTAATACCCTTGTGACTCCATGCCTAGGGAGCTCTAGGTTACTTTCTCAAGGTTTCCAATCTATGGATTCTCTTGGAAGTAATGACTTAGAGAAGTGCACATTTTGAGTGTACATTTTAAGTTTGTTGAAAACATTGGGTTACTCAGAAGAGGTCATAGATGCCCGAAAGAAGATCACAATAAAAGCCTATGATGAGGCAGAGAGGATTTCTAAGGGGTTGGTTGTTCTTCCTTTCAGGATTGGCCTCGTTGAGAAAAACATTTTGTTTCAAAATTTTGATGTTGGTCCTCTTACATACAACATTTTACTTGGTAGGCCATGGATCCATGAGATGCAAGCAGTGCCATCCACCTACCACCAATGTGTTAAGTTCCCCTATAATGGATTAGAAATTTGTATACCTGGGGATAGCACATTATTTGTCAATTCCATTTCAGTAGGGACTCATGTTCCCCTCAATAGAGAAGTAGAGGATTTCAATGCCACTCTAGCACAATGCAAAGATAAATTCAAATCAATGGACCTTGGTATGGGGGGGTACCAACTTGACTCCTTTACAAAACTTCCAATTTCACCTAGGTCCTATGGAAAGCCTTCCCAAGAGATGAAACCTTCCTCTTCAGCCATGACCTTGTTTGGCACATTTGTAGAGTCCTCAGTCCCTATCCAGGATGAAAAAGAAGAGGTAGCTATTAAGGAATGGATTTATAGAGAAGATAAGTACATGCACAATGAGAACTTCTCTCCCTCTCCTAAGGCATATGGAAGAGGGTACACTTTTGTCAAAAATATGGGCTAGCTAGGACATGGCCCTCTTAGTCACAAATTGGATGCTAGGGCTGAACCTCTCAATCATACTCTTTTTGGATGCAACTTTAAGAAGATGGTTGGCCTAGGGTTTGAAAGTCATGACAAGAAAACTACTCCTATCCCTGATGAGTCAGCTAGTGAAGATGAGACGAGATACATGCCAAATTTGACAAATCAACAAGATAAGTGTGAAGATTGGGTCCCTTCCACCAATATCCTTTGGGGAGATTCAGACAATCCAGTTACAACAATTTCAAGCCTAGAATAAGAAGAATCCACTGTTGAAGATCCTATCCAAGACAATCAATACATGAATGGCACTCGAGAAGGTGTCACCCTTGGTGATATTAGAGCCTCCACATCTAGATGTCATAAACATGCATGGTGTAAACATCCCAGTTGGGATTCAGATATAGATTCACATGAGTATGAGTGGGAGTCTCTCTCTGATTCTTCCATAGTTGACATGAATGTTGATGTCATTCATACTTATAGTTCTCATCTCAAGGTAGCTAACGAGTCATGTGTAGGATTTACAGATTTGAATCCACAGGTTGCTTTAGTGGATGATTCTTCACTTGGTAGGACAAATCTTGATTTGGGTAACTTAGAGGGATACTTGACAAACTCTGACTCTTCAGTCACCAGAGATAATGCTATTCGTATCCACAATCTTGAACCTTCCATTGACCTACCCCTTGCTAATCCTCACCTCATTGATTGGTCCCAACATTATCAAGAGCCTGAGCTCTTAACATTCCAGAATGACTATGAAATAACTTGTTACCTGAATGCAATTGAGCCCGTAGTCTCTTCCACCAGTGAACTGGCTACAAGCATGACAAAGCCAGACATCAAGTACCTCAGTTGAAAAATAAAAAGAAAAGAAAAAAAGAATAAGAGTTCTAATGGAGAAAACCACTGTGTGGCGGTGTCAGAACCAAAAATAGTAAAAATAAATGACGTATCCAAGGGTGAAAACCTCTCTGAGGTGCCTAAGGATGAGGTACTTGATCATCTCCCAAGTTACTTTCAAGACAGATCTTCAGTGCTTGTTGAGCCAACACAAGCAGTCAACTTGGGAACAGATGAAGCTCCATAGATAGTGCGCTTGGCTCAATCCTTGTCACCTCTTGAAAGAGAAGCATAAACCAAGTTCTTATAGAGAAAGAAGATTAATTTTTGTTGGACTTATTCAAATATGCCAGGGTTGGACACTAATCTCATTATGCATCACTTATCCATAGCTCCAGGTGTGAAACTAGTCAAACAAAAATTGAGAAAAATGCATCCTCATATAGATCTTTTAGTCAAAGTAGAATTAGAAAAACTCCTCAGTGCAGGATTCATAAGAGCTATTGATTATGCCAAATGGCTCTCAAATATTGTACCAGTTTCAAAACATGACAAATCCATTCGCATCTGCACAGACTTTAGAGATCTCAATAGAGCATGCCCAAAGGATGATTTTCCACTCCCAAATATAGACATGATAGTGGACATGACTGCGGGTTATGAGATCTATTTATTGATGGATGGTTTTTCTAGATATAATCAGATCAAGATAGCTCCTGAAGACCAAGAAAAAGACTGCATTCACTTGTGTGTGGGTTGCCTATTGCTAGAATATTATGCCATTTGGATTAAAAAATGCAGGAGCTACATACCAACGAGCTATGACAACTATCTTTCATGACATGATGCATAAGAACATGGAAGATTATGTGGATGACACCTTGGCTAAATCTAAGAAAAGAAATACACACTTAGGTGATTTGGAATTCATTCTAGATCACATGGAACAGTTCCAACAAAGATTAAATCCAAAAAAGTGTGCATTTGGTGTTACCTCTGGAAAACTTCTAGGGTTCATTATTTCAGCAAAGGGAATAGAGGTAGACCCTGAAAAGGTCCAAGCAATTATGGATATGCCACCTCCTAAAAACACCAGTCAAATGAGGAGTCTTGAAGGACATTTTCAATCTATAAGGAGGTTCATTTCACAACTAGCAGATAAAGCTCAACCTCTCAATAAGAACTTGCATAAAGGAGTTAATGTATCTGGAATGAGGATTGTCAGAAAAGCATGGACCAAATCAAACAATACTTGGAAAATCCTCCTATTCTAATGCCTCATATCCCAAGAAAGCCACTCATTCTATATGTTTCAGTAATAGAATCTTCCTTGGGGGCATTACTGGCTCAACTTGATGAAAATGGGAAAGAAAGAGCCATATATTACATCAGCCATACACTTGTTTCATATGAGGTTAATTAGACCAGTATTGAAAAATCTTTCCTTACAATGGTGTTTGCTTCCCAAAAGTTGTGACATTACATGCTTGCGCACACAATACACCTAATAGAAAAAATTGATCCCCTCAAGTATTTTCTCAGTAAGGCTGCCCTCATAGGTAGACTTGCTAAATGGATGATGATTCTTTCAGAATTTGACATAGAATAGGTTGAGCATAAAGCTATAAAAGGACAAGCCATTGCAGATCAATTGGCTGATTTCCCAATTCAAGATAGTGTACCAATTCAAGTTGCCTTTCCAGATGAGCATATCATGTACGTGACTAAGAGAACATGGAAGATGTTCTTTGATGGCTCTTTTAT
This sequence comes from Chamaecyparis obtusa, assembly GCA_027943335.1. NCBI lineage: Eukaryota > Viridiplantae > Streptophyta > Pinopsida > Cupressales > Cupressaceae > Chamaecyparis > Chamaecyparis obtusa. The sequence continues at coordinate 610,024 of BSBK01004155.1, read as the reverse complement.
GAAAAAGGGTTATGGAGCTGGAGTGTTGTTTGTTTCTCCTCATGGTTACATGATCCCTAAGTCATACAAACTATTGTTCCCATGTACAAACAACATTGCGGAGTATGAAACCCTGACAAATGGGCTCAAAATGGCTATAGAATGGAGAATCACAGAGCTACATATCTATGGGGATTCACAACTGATAATCAACCAGGTTAATGAAGAATATCAAACAAAAGATGAAAAACTGTTGCCTTATAAGAAAATGGTTGATTCATTGAGATGATACTTCACATTCATTGCATTTCAACAAATCCCTAGAGCAGAAAATAAAGTAGTTGATGCTATGGCTACACTCGCTTCACTCCTCCAATTAGAACAACATGAATCTAGATTTGAATTCCTGGTGGAGGAGCTACATTATCCTCTCTATGACTCCCAAGAAAGCCATGTCATCTGTACCCTTATTGGTCACAAATCATCCTGATATGGTGCCATTTACTCATACCTTCGTGATGGCATTTTTTTTGATACCTTCAACCGCTTTGAATGCAAAAACCTTACTTGAAATGCCTCTCGCCATACCCTTATCTCTAGTGATTTGTATAGGAGGGGTCTAGATGGGACACTTCTTAGATGCTTAGAAAATGAGGAATCCGATCAAGCGTTGGTTGACATTCACGAGGGCATCTATGGGGGACATTCCAATGGTCTTTCCATGGCCCAAAGGTTTCTTAGGGTGGGGTAATATTGGCCTACCATGCAGATGGATGCAGTAGCTTTTGCAAAATCCTATGAAAGGTGTCAAAAACATGGTCACATGATACATGCTCTAGGAAGGGAGCTTATTCCTTCTATATCTCATTGGCCATTTCAGCTATGGGCCTTTGATCTTGTTGGGCAGATTCATCCCAACTCCTCAGGTGGACACAAATTTATCATTACTGCTACTGACTACTTTACTAAATGGGTAGAAGCTGTCCCACTTTGTGTTGCCTCGGGCAAGACAATTTCTCTTTTCATCCTGAACCACATCATTTGTCGATATGGCATGCCTTCTGAGATTATCACTGACAATGGAGGTAAGTTCAAGAATAAGGACCTAAAGAAACTCTACAAACAATTCAAGATTAAACAACATTGGTCCTCCATTTACTTCCCGCAAGGAAATGGTCAAGCAGAGGCTTCAAATAAAACCATTCTTAAAATTCTCCATAGAACAATTCATAAGAATGGTAGAGATTGGCATTTACAAATAAATTTGGCCTTGTGGGCCTATAGAATGAGTATTCGTACTCCTACTAGGGCTACTCCTTTTCCCCTTACTTATGATGCTAAAGCAGTGTTACCTTTAGAGGTTGAGATTCCTTCACTTAGAGTTTCCCTCAAAGGTCTAGTTACAGATGAAGACTACCGCACCATGAGACTCCAAGAGCTAGAACTTCTTGATGAGAAATGTAAAGCATCATTTGACCATATGAGGGTCTATCAAAAGCGTATGTCGAAGGCTTTCAATAAAAAGGTTCACCCTAGAGAATTCCAAGTGGGAGATCTTGTCCTACGTGAAAATCCTAAAAATCAACAGCATAGAGATCAAAAGGGAAAATTTGAACCTAATTGGCTAGGACCTTATATCATTACTGTTGATTTTGGGATAGGTGCTTATTTGTTATCTACTGCAGAGGGAGAAAAACTCCCTGATCCTATCAATGTCTTGCACCTGAAGAAGTTCTATCCATGATGCCTGTTCTGTCTGGGGGCATCCTTTGTACATATTTATTGATCTTGAAAAAATTCCAAAAAAAGAATTCATATATGATGCTGAAAAAAAATCCTAAAAAGCATATAAAGTCCTGAAAAAATACAAAAAAACCAAAAAATTGCAAAAAATTCAAAAAAATAGAAAAAGTGCCTTGGTGAAAACTTGGAAACATGCGCCTTGGTAGCAAAAAAAATACAAAAAAAATTGAAAAAATAAAAAAATTTGTTAAGTGGTGAAAACCTAGAAATAGGCACTACTTGAGGCCTTTGCACCCTTGTTTCTTAGCACACGTCCTCGACACTTAACCTTTCTCCATCATGCTTTGTCCTTATTGCCTTGGTTTGGAATTGGTCTTTGTCTTTGTCTAGGGGGCATAACTGTGTTAGCTATGGTCTCTTGGATGCGTTAGTCTTTAGGTTTTCTTGCAAATGGTGTTTTTCAACACCACCCCAACTGTGTTTTTCAACACTAACCTAGCGTCAAGTGTTTCTTAACACTTATCAAATATATTACCCATAGTCTACCATGCTATGATATTTTCCACTAGCAGATGCGATACTCAAAGTTTGATTCTATGACCTACACACACGCACTTAAACACTTGACTCGCTGAGACTTGTTTGACTTTATTTCTTTGTGTGTTTTCTATGATGATTTCTTTGATGAGTGTTCTCTCCCTAATAGTTTTCGATGATGCATGACTAGAAGATTGGGGGAACGAGGACATGTTTTATTTGTTTCCTTCTTGTGGGTATATTTTGTTGATCTTCACTGTCATGAGCATTTATGCTTGTTCCACTTGACACTAGGATTTACAATGTATTATCCTTGACTATTTTTCACAAGTGCATATTTATAGTCATCTTGACTTTCTTGTGTCTTGATGTGAGCATAATCTTTTTATACTAAAATTAGGAAACCTCACTACACTAGCCATCTTGACCTACATGTCTTTGATGCCTAGGTGGGATTCCCACATACCTATCTGATATAGATCATATTCAGATTCACATAGTTATACTAGTGTGCATTGTATGATCTTGCGACATTACCAATAACGCTCGATGATGATTATTAGAGTCTAATGGCTTTGTAACCTTGCAAGTAAACCACTTTTCATAGTAGCTTGCATTCTTAGGTTCATGTTAGTTTAGTTTTGCATCTTGCATATGGAGAGAGCTCTCCTTTCATCTTTCATAGACTTGTTGATCAAGTACGCTCACCTTTCACTTTTTCTTGATCATGTCTTTTGCTCCTTGTCTTCCACATCACATCTTTTTACTATCATCACAAGGGGTTAATCTTATCATCATATCTATATCATAAAGAGATCATTTTCAGAAACCTGAGTCTATATCATAACATGAGAACTAAACATACATCTATGAGAGAGATTTTACATGAGCATATATAAGCATATATCATACATTTGAACAATATGACAAGACAATAATATTGAAACATCCATCACAAGTGAGACAAATACACAAGATAAATCGTCAATCCAGTAATGTCATATATATATCAATGATACAAGTACAATGTGAGATCCCAAAATCTGGATCAATGTCTTAAGATATGACTATACATCTACACCCTAGACCTAGGACTGACTCACCCCATCATGTGGAGCTGGTGGTGGTGGAGCCGGTGGGCCCATCCTATCACCTGCCATGTCCGATCTCCCAGCCCTCTCAGAGTAGAGTGGTGATCGATGTGCTGTGGGTACAACTTCTATGTATAATCTATGATAGTACACCACCCGTGCTGCCTCCCTCTAGATCTCTGCAGCATCATCTCATGCTGCCCTATCTGGCTGATCTATCTCGGCTCATAGATCCATCAGCTGATGATCTCGCATGACAATGGTAGTCTTCAGTTGTTGTATCTTGGTCTCTAAAACCTATATCTGAGCACGGAGACCCTCTCCCCCCACAGGCTGCTCCTTCCCTGCATCCACCCATCGGTGAGATGGTCTCACCGCATCATCATCATCATCAGAAACCTATCTCTATGACAGTCTTCAGCCACCTGATCTGGATCCCTGTCCTCTCTCCACTCTCCTCCCTCCTCCCCCTCCTCCATCTTCCCCATCATCATCCCCATCCCCATCAGATGCCTCTGGCTGTGCATCAGGAACTATAAACCATGGAAATGGGCATCTCCCCCACTCTACTCTATAAGCTACATCAACTCTGGCATCTACCATATCAGGGCTATAGTCCCAGGACTCCCTACATAAACTTGCAATCTCTTGTGCCACCTACTGGTAGTCCAGCATCGGCAACCACCCCAATCCCTCATCCTCCTTGCATCGGGCATATGTGGTAGTCTCTGTGGGTACCCTCTACTACTGCCCAAACTGCCTCCACACCTAAGAGATCACAAACCGCTCAAAAATCTCTGAATGCCGACTGAGTAGTGGCCAATTATACAACATATATCTGAGCTCCTGATCCCGGTCACTCCACTGCTCACACTGTCGGTATGGTCTCCACTCAAATGCTGTGAGCTCATCCAAAAGCCTCCTATAGTACATGAGGTCTCCGCTGTGGGCTTGGCTGAAAAAATTTGTATACCTATAGATGTAGGGGCATCTCCACTCCTAAGGCTATACTCATGGTCACACAATGACTATGTGCTCCCATGCCCATACCTATGTGAGAACGGCCCCACATGCCCAAGTCCTTCTATCCTTGTACACTATCTCATGTAGCTCATGGTACATGTCTACTAAGATAGTTGGGCCCCATGCCATCCACCTCGAATGTGCTACCAAATCTGTAACCAACCTACCCCAACCTAGTGGGAACCCTCTCTGGCTCCTGTCAGTAACCAAGGCCTATGCTACTATCAAGCACACAATACATGGAACTGGAAAATCATGACCATACTCCTCGACCAACCGGTCCCAGCTGAGATGTCTGTCAATGATAGTAACATCCTGGAATAGGTCCTGGATGGCCTGTCACCCCTTAGTAGGAGTCTGATCATAGTATACCTGTGCCAATAGAAAATCATGTCAGTTTTCATCATATGGAAACATTACATTTATGACCATTTATAAACATGATTATACTCACTGGATCTCCATAGCTAGGTATCCGGAGGAGCCAATAGAAATCCTCTAAAGTGATCGATGCCTCTCCAGTCGGTAGATGGAAGGTGTTGTTCTCATTGTGCCATCTGTCTACCAATGCTGTCAACAACTCGTGATCTATCCAAATATGGGGCATATCTAGCAAAAATCTGAATCCCATGCTGATCAAGTCATCTCTGCCAGGAGTATCTAGATCTCTGACACAACATAGTCCAGTCACTCTCAGAGCTCTGATAATGAGCACTGGAAAAGCCTCCTGCAAGCCATAACCCCAAACCAGATGTCAAAACATATCATGATGGATGATTAAAATCAGTACAAGGAATATCAAACGCAAAAATTGTCTAGACCCATGTCATATTGTTCAAATTCAAAACATGCGATATTTCTTATTACACTAATGCGATACTATTTTTGGATATTGCATTGTGTGATACTTTCCTCAATAGTACTGTGATACTCTTTTCATGTACGATAGTTTGCACAAGATCGCACAATGTTTCATCCAGTATTGTGCAATACTAGATTGAACATCTGTGCGATACTTTGTGGACCCGCGAACTATCGCATGATATAGAGTATTAAAGGTGTGCAATACTTAAAAACCATCGTATGAAATTTCACATAAGTATAATTTGAAATCATTTAAAACATGTTTTAAATGATATTAATGACTCAGAAGGCTAGTTTTTCTGAAAACTTACCGGGGCACCATACTGAGGAGGTCGGTTGTGCAACTGACCGTGCTCGAATCGATGTGTGTGGCCCGAAATCACTACTTGATGGGCCATAATCTCTCTCTGAGCTCTCAAAGTTCTCAATATCACAAAAGACAAATGAATTTGAAAATGACCTTTTCAACCCTTATATAGCATTTTGACTTTTTGACCAATTTTCAAAACATCTCAGAATTTCACAAAAATTGCACCCCTGGCTAATTTCGATGTCCCAGATCCATTTTAGGGATCAAAATTGAAATATAAGTTCATCTTGATTGTCAAAATTGCAATTCAAAATTTCTCCTTCTTCTGCGCAGTTGGCTGACCGTTTGAGGCCCGATCCTTCGATCTTCGCTAGGGCATCTCCATTTCTTCATCCCCATCTCTTTCAACCTTCTAGTCTTTCATTCATGTTTATTCACTTTGTCTCTCTAAGGTTTGACTTTGTTTTTATCTCATATCTTTCTCAATGAAACCCAATCAAACTAGGGCATATCTTCACTGCTTGATGGTTATTCTATCATCTTTCACCTTCGATTATGATTTCTAGTGATTTGATCAAATTTATCAATTTACTGTTTCTCCTCTACCTAATTTCAATTTCAATTCCGAGGGGGCAGTACCTATCAAACTTCAATCCTTGATTCAGCTTATCAATCAAACCTTGAGATTCTTATCCCTTATTTGAGACTTGACAATCACCTATTTACAGGGGTGTTGACCTTGTCCTTTTTAATCAACTTATCTTTGTCTTGATGTGTTCCCATCCGTCGAACACATGTCTGGGTTTTTTTATGATCCCAAATCGATCTCACACTTCAATTCCATTCTTTGACTACATGTGATCCCAAATTGATCTCACATTAGTCAAAAAGGGGTAAATGTATGCACCCTACAATGGTCACCTAGACTTTGGGCCCCCATTCTTGCAATTTATCAATTTCCTGAATCATGTTTTTTTAATCAATATTTTCAAAATAAATCAATTTCCTTGATCAAATCTCAATTTTATCATTTATTCGATTATTTTCTATGGGCTAACCATTTTATCCTAAGTCTTTATTTATTTAAAAGGAATTCCCTCCCCTTTTATTAAATAAAAAGCCCCCACTTTCCTCTTATCCTAAGTTGCACAAATAAAGCATTATTCTTATTTTATAAAAAGAAGAAAAAGCTTTTTTTCTCACATGAGGCACAAAAGTCAACACCTCTTTCTCATTGGAGGAGACTTGTGCACATGGATTGATTTCTTTTTCAAACTCCACCCTTGATCAAATATTTTGCCTCTTAATCTCCATCATCCGTTGATTCTCATTTCTTATAAAAGAAGAGCTCTCTTCTCATTCTAGATCCCAATTCTTTCATACTAATCTTATGCTGCAAGATTTCTTGGTGACTTTGGAGCTTTGGAGATCTTCTTGCATTCTAGCTTTCATTCTTGCATCATAGCTTAGCTTTCATGGCATTTTAGTTTACTTTCCTTTCATGTTTCTAGCTTAACTCACCTAGCTTAATTAGTAAGGCTTTTAATACTTTCATCTTCATAGCTTAGTTTCATTCTTGCATCTCCATTTCTAGCATAGAATTGCATTGCATTTCCATTTAGATTCTTGAAGATATTGGCATTCTTTCCCTTGTCTCTTTGAATCTCCCATTGTGTGGTTTACTAGCAAGTTTATAGGCTTAATAGCTCTAGCTAAGAGCATTCTTAATACCCTTGTGACTCCATGCCTAGGGAGCTCTAGGTCACTTTCTCAAGGTTTTCAATCCATGAATTCTCTTAGAAGTAATGACTTAGAGAAGTGCACATTTTGAGTGTACAATAGGTCCTTGGATCAATCCAACTAACCTAGGATTAACTTAATCACCCCTAGTGACCCCTAGGTACTGCCATTTAATGGCTTACAATGCATGATCCTTTACAAAGGATTATCAATCAATAAAAAATATTAGAATGCTCACCTCTTCACACACCAATCAAAGGATCCATTTAAAGGCTTACTTTACCTCTTGACACACCCGAACGCTCGCCAACATACGCAGTGATGCTTAGTGGACCTTCAAAACAATTTGGTCTGACATATTCACAAATGTTCTACTGAATTCATGTTCCAAATGAGGTTGTCCAAATGGAGCTAATGGCACAGTCCATTTGGTATCAGGATGAACGGTTTGGAAGAAATCTTGTGGTGCAACTTTCAATTGACCCTCACTACAAGTTTTGGCATCAAGCAAGACTGGCATGCCAAATTCAAAGAAATTTGAATCTTCCAGAACAGAGAGAGGTTATTTTATGCCTAAAAAATTTGGACCTATAGCATCTCATAGTTCACCAATACCTCTCACGGGGTCTGAGATACAAGCCTTGAAAGATCGCTGCCCAATTGTGCATAGTGCACCTTGGGGACACTTCGATCTGGCATGGTCGCGAATGTTCTACTGACTTAGTGGTCAAAGAGGGGTTGTCACTAGAATTTACATGCCCAACCAAAGCTAATGGTGTAGTCCATTTAGTGCCGGGATGAACGGTTTGGAAGAAACCTAGTGGTGCAACTTTCAACTGACCCTCACTACAAGTTTTGGCATCAAGAGAGACTGGCGTGCCAAATTCAAACAAATTCAAATCTCCCAGAATGAAGAGAGGTTATTATAGGTCTCAAAAATGTGGTCCTCTAACATCTCATGGTTCATCGATACCTCTCATGGGGTCTGAGATACGAGCCTTGAAAGATCACTGCCCAATTGTGCTTAGTGCACCTCAGGGACACTTTGGTTTGACATGGTCATGAATGTTCTACTAAATCAGTAGTCGAAATGGGGTTGTCATTAGCATTTATGCGGCCAACCAGAGCTAATGGTGTAGTCCATTCAGTGCCAAGATGAATGGGTTGGAAGAAACTCAGTGGTGCAACTTTCGATTGACCCTCACTGCAAGTTTTGGCATCAAGTGAGATTGGTGTGCCTAATTCAAACAAATTCAAATCTACCAAAATAGAGAGAGTTTATTGTAGGCCTTAGAAACATGGTCCTATAGTATCTCATGATTTTCCAATACCTCTCACGAGGTCTAAGATACAAGCCTCGAAAGATCACTGCCCAATTGTGCTTAGTGCACCTTGGGGACACTTCGGTTTGGCATGGTCGAGAACATTCTACTAAATCAGTGGTCAAAAAAAGGTTGTCACTAGCATTTACCTGCCCAATCAGAGCTACTGGCATAGTCCATTTAGTTCTAGGACGAACGGTTTGGAAGAAACCCAGTGGTGCAACTTTCAACTGACCCTCACTACAAGTTTTGGCATCAAACGAGATTGGCATGCCAAATTCAAACAAATTTGAATCTCCCAAAATGGAGAGAGTTTATTTTAGGCCTTAGAAATAGGGTCTTATAGCATCTTATGGTTCTCTAATACCTCTCATGGGGTTTGAGATATGAGCCTCGAAATATGGCTGCCTAATCATGCTTAGTGCACCTTGGGGACACTTCAATCCAACATGGTCATGAACATTCTACTGACTCAATGGTCGAAACAAAGTTGTCACTAGAATTTACCTACCCAACCAGAGCTAATGGCATAGTCCATTCGGTGCCAGGATGAATGGTTTGGAAGAAACCTAGCGGTGCAACTTTCAACTAACGCTCACTACAAGTTTTGGCATCAAGCGAGATTGGCGTGCCAAATTCAAAAAAATTCAAATCTCCTAGAATGAAGAGAGGTTATTGTAGGCATCAAAACATGGTCTTGTAGTATCTGATAGTTTGTTGATACCTCTAACAGGGTCTAAGATACGAGCCTCAAAATATCTCTGCTAAATCATGCTTAACGCACCTTAGGGACACTTCGATATGGCATGGTCGCAAATTTTCTACTAACTCAGTGGTCAAAATAGGGTTCTCACTAGCATTTACTTTCCTAACCAGAGCTAATGGTGCAGTCCATTTGGTGTCAGGATGAATGGTTTGGAAGAAACATAGTGGTGCAACTTTCAACTGACCCTCACTACAAGTTTTGGCATCAAGCTAGATTGGTGTGCCAAATTCAAACAAATTTGAATCTCCTAGAATGGAGAGAGGTTATTGTAGGCCTCAGAAACATGGTCCTATAGCATCTCATGGTTTTTTGATACCTCTCACGGGGTCTGAGATACAAGCCTTGAAAGATTGTTGCCCAATCCTACTTAGTGCAACTTGGGGACACTTCGATCCAGCATGGTCCCAAACATTCTAGTGACTCAGTGGTCGAAATAGAGTTTTCACTAGTGTTTACCTGCCTAACCAGAGCTAATGGTATAGTCCATTCAGTGCTAGGAGGCAATCCTTCAACACTATCCCTTCACCCCAGGGAATCACCATTTTACTTTGGACACATTTGACCAATTTTTACTCAATGACTCCAACTATTACATCATTTGATGATACAAATGTACATGGAATTAAGACAATACAAATGTAAGGATACA